>JAYKTQ010000119.1:0-30811 GCA_036010785.1 Ammospiza maritima maritima
TGGTTCCTCAGGCTGTAGATGAGGGGGTTCAGGGCTGGAGGCACCACCGAGTACAGAAATGACAGGGCCAGATTAAGGGATGGGGAGGAGATGGAGGGGGGCTTCAGGTAAGCAAATGCTGAAGTGCTGACAAAGAGGGAAACAACAGCCAAGTGAGGGAGGCAGGTGGAAAAAGCTTTGTACCGTCCCTGCTTCGAGGGGATCCTCAGCACAGCCCTGAAGATCTGCACATAGGAAAAAACAATGAACACAAAACAACCAAATACCAAACAGACACTAAATGCAATGAGCCCAAGTTCCCTGAGGTAGGATTTGGAGCAGGAGAACTTGAGGATCTGTGGGATTTCACAGAAGAACTGGCCCAGGGCATTGCCCTGGCACAGGGGCAGGGAAAATGTATTGGCCGTGTGCATGAGGGCATTGAGTAAGCCACTGGTCCAGGCAGCTGCTGCCATGTGGGCACAAGCTCTGCTGCCCAGGAGGGTCCTGTAGTGCAGGGGTTTACAGATGGACACGTAGCGGTCATAGCACATGATGGTCAGAAGGGAAAGCTCTGCTGAGATGAAGAACACAAAGAAAAAGACCTGTGCAGCACATCCTGCGTAGGAGATGGTGCTGGTGTCCCAGAGGGAATTGTGCATGGCTTTGGGGACAGTGTTGCAGATGGAGCCCAGGTCAGTGAGGGCCAGGTTGAGCAGGAAGAAGAACATGGGCGTGTGCAGGTGGTGGCCGCAGGCTACGGCACTGATGATGAGGCCGTTGCCCAGGAGGGCAGCCAGGGAGATGCCCAGCAAGAGGCAGAAGTGCAGGAGCTGCAGCTGCCGTGTGTCTGCCAATGCCAGCAGGAGGAAGTGCCTGATGGAGCTGCTGTTGGACATTGGCGCTGTCTTGGCATGGGGATCTGTAAAAAAAGTAATCATGGAATACATGGGTTTGGAGAGGACTTGAAATATCTCACCACAGCCTGTGGGCACTTTTCCTCCACTGCCTGCCCAGGGCTCTGCTGCCTGGAGCTGTCCCTGCCAGCAGCTTCTTCCCTGTGCCCAGAGCTGGGCCCTGCCAGTGCTGCCAGAGCCCAGCCCAGCCCTGGGGGCTCAGCTCTGCCCTGCAGACCCCTCCCAGCTCAGGCACCGCCCAGGGCCTGTTCTGGCTCTTCAGGCTCTACTGGCTCTGTCAGAGCAACCCTGAGGAGGCTGAAAAAGCAAAACTGATGCAGCTTCTAGGGGGCCCTGTGCAGGTTTCTGTCACTGCCTGGCTTACTAAGATCTGAGAAAAAGCTATTTTCTTTTTCTGAATCTTAACTGAGAGATTAATATCAATATGCAAATTTTCATCCTGGCAACAGAAAGCAGTAGATTAAAAAAGCAAGATTTTCCAATTTATGCAGCCCCAGCCTTGCTGTGCTCCCTGTATAACCTACTTGGAAATATTGTACAGCTAAATGTCATGCTGGGAGCAATCCTGAACAATGCAGCATCCTCACCACACAAAGAAAACACTTCCACGCCTGACCAGCTGCCTCCTCCCACCCAGATCTTGTCCCCCCGTGCTGGGAGCAGCTGCCAGGGCTGGCTGAGAGCTGTCCCTGGCAGGCAGCAGAGTCCCTGCCCCAGCACAGCGCCCTGGGCTGCAGGACCCTTCTCTGCACCACAGCCCTGGCCACCCCTGGCTGCTCTGCACAAGAGACAATCAGAGAATGTACTCACAGAGTCTGTAGACATTGCGATGTTCTAGCTTTGGGAGATGGCTCCAGGAGCTGCAGCTGTATTGTCCTTCAGCCCGAGGTTCCTGTGCCAAGGGCTGGCAGTGATTCTGCCCCAGGCACTTCTCAGCACCTTCCCAGCCCTGACTGATTGATGCTCTCTGTGCCTCTGTGCTGTGCCCAGGGTGGCTGCAGGCAGTGCCCCAGCCCTGCTGGGCTGGAGAAAAGCTACTCATCAAGAAAAATGTGCTTTTGAAGCTCTTCTTGGTTACCAGGAGCTGCCTCTGTGCCAGGAGCCCAGCCCAGCTCAGCAGCACAGACACAGCACAAGAACTTTAATGAGCCTCTAGGGCTTTGTGCTCAGGCCCTTAACATCAGTACCTTAGAGGGAGCTGAAAAAACCTCTCCAGAACTCCAAGTCAGAATCCAACTCCAAAGTTTCTTGGACTTTTAATGGGTCCCACTGAGGGACACAACTGAGAAAGTGTCCCCAGGCCCCAGGCAGAGCAGAGAACTGGAGGCAGTGCTGACAGGTGGGGACAAAGAGAAGGCAAGTCTTGGTGCCCTGGGGAGCAGCAGTGTCTCTGCCACCAAGGGCTGTGAGGAGACACCTTGTCCTGAGGCCCTGGGCCTCCTGGCATAGCCTCAGCTAGGCTGGGCACTGTAAATGCCTTGTCCTGCCCTCAGCATCCCCCCCTAACCCACATCCCAGGGGCGTCAAGGATATGCTGGAAGGAGTCCCTGGGGAGCCTTGCTCAGCAATGGCCCTGGGGAATCCTTAATTCTCCCTGTAGGGACTGCAAATTGGGTTTGGGTTTGGCTTTTGCCTTGGAGTTTCTGAGAGGTTTGTGCAATCATGGCCTCCAATTATCTGCTTTAATTAGTCCCTGGAGAGGCTTTCTCAGTAACAACACTCATTGGGGCTCATTAGTACTTCAGCTTACTTCAGTTATTTTAAGGTACTTGGTGTTTCCCTTTAGATACTGACTCTGTCAGAGGTTTGTGCAATCATGGCCCCAATTCTCTGTTTTAATGAATCCCAGGAAAGCTTTGTACTGACACTCAGTGGGGCTCAATAATGGTTAAGGTTTTTAATGTACTTTATGGATTTAAGAATACTTTTAGGAAATTTTAAGAATTTTCTTGCCCACACTGAGTCTCTGAGAGGTTTTTGTGCCATCCTGACCTCCAGTTCTCTCCTCCAAGGAGTCCATGAGGAGCCTGTGTTGAGTATCTTCCCGCTTTCTGTTTTACAACCAAGATGGAACTGAAAGAATTTTGTAAGACTTTCTAAAAGCATCCAAACAAGCATGAGACATTTAACAATACAACAACAGCTAAGAAGATTAAATGTCCTGTTTTAGATAGACATCATCCAACCCTTTAGTCCCTTGGATTGGAAGAGTTCATTGACCCAGTCTTTGTTTTCCACTTGAAGCTTCTTGAACTCTTCATTCAGTACTTGAATGCTCTTGTGGATTGACTCGCAGTGGATGGAGAAGTTCATGCAACACATGCCCTCAGAGTCTACACAGCCATGCCCATGTACTCAGAATAAAAATTCTATCGCTGTTCTGCAAGGTAGCATGTCTGACGGTCTCTATGTCTGAGAGCAGGCCACTCAGTGTGAGGGAGTAGCATTTGTTTGCTTACTTAACAGGCACCCAAGATGGTCTGATTGTCCTAAAGATTTAGCTGCAGCCACCCAAGGTAGTCCAAATTGGGGGTACTATGATGCGATACCTTGATTAAAGCTTGCAAAGCCATCTCCTTGATATCATCCAATACTTCATTGGGGTCACCTGCTACTTGATCATCTAGTCGGCTTTGCTGTCCTTCTCCAGCTAAATGGTTGATTGTCAATTCTGCCCTTGCCTCATTATTAGCATAGTCTACTATTAATTGATTTAGTAAACACTTCCATCCCCCTTCCCACAGGTTGTATTATGTAGGAGACAACAACATGGTCATAATACATTTTAAATCATAGGGAGTTATGATGTGCTGTAAACATGGCCCTCAGTAGGCCATTAAAACAAAGTAAGTCCTTCCTATGGTCTTTAGCTGCCCTACACAGATCCTTGATTTCCCTGTAAACCAATGGCTGATAGCTGGGATTCTGCCCCCTTCTTTCATAACATACGGGGACAATGAGGGGTTTTGAGACTCTGTGCCGGTCTCCATCCTTAACTGCTTCCTTCCGAATCCTTTCCTAGGGACCTTCTGGGGTTGAGGGGAAAGGTGGCTCTGGGGAATCCAAACTGTCTTCTGGAGAAGAAGAATAACTTGGAGGAGAAACATTTGGATTAGAAATAGTGTGACAGTTGGGCTTAGTATCTGTGACCATGGGTTATATTATTGCTGGAGGGTGAGGCAAAAGGCACTGCTATTTTGTCAGGTGTTGGGGAGGAAGGGCCTTGATTTACGATGGCAGACTTCCAGGGTAGAGTTCTGGAGGCATTGCCCAGGGTGAAAGTGGAATGATTGACACTAGGGACATGACCCACAGTTGTGGGGATGGAGTCTGGAGGTTCGTTCGGGGTGGAAGAGAAGGTTGTGGTAGCAGGAAGTGGAGGAGCCAAGATGGAGGGAGGATGATCCGGCTCCCAAGCCACATTCAGGCTCCTTCCATCATGAGTCTCCAGGGCATGATATTCCAAGACCACGTGGACATTGCCATCTTGGACCATTGTGGAAGGTCTGAGAAAGGCATGTTTGAGGGGAGGTCCTGAGTTAGGAGTTACCAACGGATTGAGTTTTTGAGACATTGCTTGCTGGTGAAGGGTCTCAAGGATGGTATGGAAGATGGGGAGCATGTGGGCTGCAATGGGCTCCCTTTTGATCGAAAGGTTGTACAGTTTAAGTCCCACTGAGTCCTAAAATTCAGTGGTATGGATTTCATCAGCAGAGGCATCTGGAAAATTTTTAATGATCCACCTCATGATTGATTTTAATTTGTTCTTTGAAATTTTTTTGTCACGATCTGTTAGAATTAACTTAAAGCATCCATATAAGCTCCTTTCTACTTTGGACATCTGGCTGCCCATTTTTCTCCTTCTCCGCCTTAGGGGCAACAGCCACCAGAACACACCAAATAAATAATGGGACTTGGGTGCATATTGTAAAAACACAGTGGCAAATTGGGCAATAAATGTCTTGCATTTCCCCAAACCCACTTGAAATCCTATGCAGGTGAAACCGTTTTTGCCCCTGCCGATCCCGGGCCGAGGTCCCTCGAAGCAACAATGAATCCGCCAGGCCTGCACAATTCAAAGTCCCGGGGAGCACTGACCTATCCATCAGCTAACCCCAGCTGACGTGACTGACACAGGGAGGCCTGAATGTCATGGTGCCTGTTTGGGTGCCAAATGTCACAATGAGGGTGGCTGCGACAAACCTCTCTGAGTCCCTGACTTCAGCAGGGCAAGGGTGGCAAAAATGAAAAGGGGTGGGTTTGATGGAGTTTCCCAAAAAGAACTTTAATTAAAGGGTGAAAAATAATAAATATGGAGAAGTCGAGCACGGTACGAGGGGCAGTATCCTAAAACCTGAGACAAAGATGAAGGCACAACATAGACACTTGGGGCTAGAAAACTAGAACAATAGAAGAAACAAGTAACCAATAAACCAATACAGGAGTAGAACTTGGACAACTTAGCATAACAACACTAAAGGCTTATGGGAAAATTCTCAAGCTCACCCTAAGTAAATCGAATGATTCCTAGAACTTGAAACTCATACCCAGTTCTTCCAGGGTAAAATCTGTCTGACTCTGAGTTAGCTCGGCTAACTCCCACACCACTGCTTTGCACTGGCCCCTTGGGACCATGCAGCCAAACAGAGCCACAATGCTGCCCTTGGTTCCACAAGGCTCTGCAGTGTCACAGTGGCCCCTTCATTTCACAAGGCTCTCAAATGTCACATTGGTCTCCATAGGAAGGAAACCACAGAGCCCCAATATTTCAGGAGCTGATGAACAGCAGCCATCAGCGGCCAAGACAAGCCTGACCTGTCTGTCCTGGCAGGTTTGCTTGGAGTAACCCTTGGATATTTGAAATTATGCATGCGGAGTCCTAATTTAGAACATTTGTGCCTGGAAAAGAGGGATTTTTTTTTTTCCATCCAAAGAAAAGCACAGAGCCCTTTCCAGTGTTTGGAAAATAGATGAGTGCTACCACTCAGGAGTCAATGACCAGCCAGACTTGTCTGTCCTGGCAACTTTATTCTGGGAACAATCCTTAAATGCACAGATATTTGTAGGTGGAATCCTAACTTTGGCCATGGATTCCTGGAAAAAATGGATAGTTCTTTCCATAAAAAGAAAAGCCCAGAGCCCCAATGTTTCAGGGGCAGATGGGAATGGCCTTCAGCATTCCAAGGTCAGGCAGACCTGTCAGGTGACCCCTGGGAAGCCAAGGCAGCCACACCTATTTCATGTTCCCTTCCTTCCACAGGGCCCTGCAGTGTCACAATGGCTCCTTGCTTCCATGGTGCCCTCAGGTGTCATAACGGTCACTTGATTACACAAGTCCTGAAGGATCTTAATGGTCTCCATTGTTCCACAAGGCCCCACAGTGCCATAATGGTCGATTGGTTCCATGAAGTCCCGCTGTGTCCAATGGCCCCTTGGTTCCATTGGGGCACAGTAGTGCAACAATGATTCCCTTGGTTCCACAACTTCCCATAGTGTCACAATGGCCCCTTCCTTCCATGAGATCCTGCAGGGTCACAATGGTCTCCCTGATTCCATGGGGCCTTGCAATGCCACAATGTTCTCCATGGATCCACAGTGCTCTCCAGGATCACAATGGCCCTTTGGCTCCACAAGGCCCTGAAATGCAGCAATAGCCTCTTGGTTGCACAAAGCCCTGCTGCTTCACACTGGCCCCTTGGGAATGTGAGGCCCAACTGGGCCACATGTTCTTGGTTCAAAGAGAACAGAAAAATGTTCTTGGTTCCACGAGGCCGCAGAGTGTCACCGTGGCCCCTGGGATCCATTGTACCCTGCAAGGTCACAATGTTCCTCTTGGTTCCACAAGTCCCTAAGTGTCACCATGGCCCATTGGTTCCACAATGCTCCGCAGTGTCACAATGGTCTCCATAGGAAGGAAACAAGTGAGCCCCAGTGGTGCAGGGGCAGTCACCAGAGAAGCAGTCACCAGAGGTCAAGTTTAGCCCAACTTGTGTCATCCTGGTTTTTTAACATTTTTTAAGCCTTCTGATGTTGACATTCTTGTAGAGAACTTTCTCACACACTTTCTGTAAATAATTCATTGTTTCGCATTCCTTTTATGGAGGAGGAGAGAGCTGAAGGGCTGTTGGTTTGACCAGTATCATTGGAGAGGTGGCACTGTCAACCTCCAATCCTCTGTTACTTTTGGAAAACTGTAAATGTTGGAGTCAGAATATAAACTTCACATTTTTTCTTCACCTTGAGAGCAGCCATGTGTGCTTCTGTTCTTTCCTGTCCTCTAGTGACATGAGGTGACTGCCAAAGTGTACGGCAGCCTAGGCAGAGTCAGAGTCTGGATTGCCGGTGAGGTTTTATTGTCACCCCTCTTTGGTGCTTTGCCTGCTGTTCTTGGGATAATGGCAACCACTGTGGGTTTCAAGGAGGATTCCCTCATTTTGGATCTCTGCAGGGGGGGTCCTGGAGTGGAAACAGGTTTCTATTTCCTGGAATGAATTTGAGCGATTGCTTCTGTGGGCCCTAGAGCGAGGGCTCTTTTCGGACTCTGCAAAGCCGTTCGCCAAGGAGGAGTGGTCTCTTGTGGGGGTACACCTCATGGAGGCCCTCTTTGATGATTGCACCGTAGACGTGGGATCACTGCTGGTGCAGTGGAAAAAGTGTGAGGATCTTTGGCGGGGGTCTGGTTCTTGGAGTTCCCAGTGGAGCCCTTCTGTCTCGGACATGGACGATGGGAAGTTTGAGTTTCTGTGCGATGTGGAGCTCTCTCCCCACCCTGGGATGGTGTGCTGGGGGACAGGTCCATCACAGGGGATGGTGATGGTTCCCCCGGGGTGGATTTGGCTGTTCCAGGCTCCCTTGTGCCGCTCTGAATGATGCGGCTCCACAGGCTGCACCTCTCTTGGCACCCCTCCCCTCCTCCATGTCGGGGACAGGGCCCCGCTCTGGTCTCATCCTGTCGCAGGCATCTTTTCATTAAAATCCTTTCATTAGGATTTTTCCTCCCGAAGCTGAGACCTTTCAGCAACAAAGTGTAAACAATGGTTATCTGCTGCTGTGCAATGCAACAGCTGGATCCGTGATTGGTCTCCTGTGGATGTTTGGATTTACTGACCACTCACGGCAGAGCTGCCCTTGCTCTCTGTGGCAAGGAGGATTGAGATTGCAAACCATGTGAGGTGTAATTGGAATGATGCTTGTAGAAGGGTCATAGTGGCCCTGCCTGGTTTTCCTACTGTCTCTGAGATGGCGGACGCCTGTGCGGACATCATCCCCTCGGGTCAGAAGTTGGCTGCCGTGGCTGCCGCTGTGCAGTCAGTCTGGGCAGCACTGCAGGGCGGGCGGCCACAGCAGGGGACTGCGCAGGCTGGCAAGAAGCAGGGGAAGAAAGCACAGAAGTTCAGATTTCCCATGTTCTTATGTGGTCAGTGTGGTAGGTCGAATCACATGTCCAATATCTGCAAGGTGACTGTTCATGTTAATGGCCAGGCTTTTCCGGGCTCGAGAAACGTGAAGCGGAGCACGTAGCAGGCACGTGCCCAGACACAAGCTTCTCTCCAGACCCCGGAGCCGATGGAGGTCTCCTTTGCCGGCTTGCAGCCAGCACCCGCGGATCAGCAGGTGTGGATGTCTGCACCACAGCAACAGTTGTCTTAGAATCTTGTAAAATACACAAGGTTCCCCTGGATTCCTTTGATCCCTTGGGTGGGGGCATGAGTGCTCTCCTGATGGGGAGATCTAGTGCCACCCTTCAGGGCATCATTGTGCCCCTGGGGCTCATTGATGCAGATTTCACAGGGCAGATTTGTGCCATTGTCTCCACACCCACCCCCTCCCGTCACGATCCCAAAAGGGACGCGACTTGCTCAACTTGTGCCTTTTAAGTCCTCTGTTCGCAGGACAGCTGACCGGTCCCGTGTAGCTGGTGGCTTTGGATCCACTGGTCTGCCTCAAGTTCGCTGGACTGCTGTCCTGACCAAGGACCGTCCCGAGATGCTGTGTACCCTGTCTGTTCCTGGTGCGACGCCATCGGAAATCCACCTCCGCCAGCCTCTCAACAGCGGTGCTGACGTCATGGTTTTCTCCCTTTCAGCCTGGCCCCCAGAGTGGCCCTTGGATCTGGTGGGGATGTCTGACGCAGGTCTGGGAGGGACAGCGCAATGCTACTTGAGCCTGAGGCCCATGCTGCTTGCGAACCCAGAGGGACAGACAGCCTGGGTTAGGCCTCATGTTACTTCAGCTCCTCCCAACCTCTGGGGAAGGGATCTTCTTCTGTCTGGGGGTGCACATCGGGACGGATTTTTGATGGGGGCCACTGCAGTGAAGGGCACAGAGTGTCTTACGCCTGCTATTCGGTGGCTGGTGGACAAACCTGTCTGGGAAAAGCAGTGGCCCCTCCCTCAGGATAAATTGGTCACCCTTCAGAATCTGGTGACCGATCTCATGGCTGCTGCATAGCTCTGCTCACAGTTCTGCTGTGTCTGAGGCCTGCATCTTGAAGCTTTCCCAAAATCCTCTAATTTTGTGGATTCCCACACAGGGTCATCTGGAGCCTTCTACCAGTCTCTGGAACACTCCTGTCTTCTGCATCAAAAAGAAATCTGGGAAGTGGAGTTTGTTGCAAGACCTCCGAAAGGTTAATGATGGAAAGCATGGGGACATTGCAGGCGGGCATGCCATCGCCTACCATGCTTCCCCCAGACTGGTCAGTCCTCATTATGGATCTGGAGGATTTTTTCTTTACGATTCCTTTGCATCCCGATGACAGTCCGAAGTTTGCCTTCTCAGTGCCAGTGATTATTGAGGCTGAGCCCGCACAGAGATATCAATGGAGGACGTTGCCCGAGGCATGCAGAATTCTCCTGCCTTGTCTGGAGTTTGCAAGCAGTTTCCTGATGCACGTCTGTATCATTATATGGACAACATTCTGGTGGGTATGCCCACCCAGGATGAGCTGCTGAGGATTCAGCCTCGGTTGCTCGATGCTTTGCATGCTCATGGACTGCAGGTGGCTCCAGAAAAGGTTCAACAACAACCACCTTGGAAGTACTTGGGGGTCAAAATTCTGGAAGGGACGATCAGTCACCAGGAGGTGCAATTTGTGCATTCTGTGAAGACACTGAATGATGCTCAGAAATTGTTAGGTGTCATCACTTGGTTACGTCCGTACTTGGGGCTAACCGATGCACAGGCATCTCCTCTGCATGATCTGTTGAAAAGAGACTCTGATCTAAAGTCACCTCGCACACTGACCCCTGAGGCGCTTAAGGCGTTGGAGGTGGTTCAGCAAGCTGTTTTGGCTTGCCAAGTTTATTGCATTGATCCCTTCGTTGATGTCACTGTGTTCATCAGCACTCCAGATTTGTATCCCACGGGCATCATTGGCCAATGGAGTGACAAATGGTCCGATTCCTTGCATGTGTTGGAATGGGTTTTCCTGCCCCATCAGCCGCAGAAGATGGCAACTGCATTGTTTGAGCTGATTTCTTGCTTGATAATCAAATGCCGGCAACGGTGTTTGCAATTGATGGGTGCAGATCCTGCAAAGATCATACTCCCGGTGCAACGGGGGATTTTTACTGGAGCTTTGCAAACAGTGTGTCTCTGCAGAGTGCTCTGGAAAATTTTTCAGGGCAGATCATTTATCATCTGCCCAGTCATAGGTTACTGCATATGGAAAAATTCACACAAATCCCTTTGCAGCCCAAAAATACCCAGGAACCTGTGCAAGGACCCACCATGTTCACTGACGGATCAGGGAAAACAAGAAAGGCTATTGTTACCTGGAGGGATGGATCTGAGTGGCAGGTTCTGGAAGCTCATGAGGATGGGTCAGCCCAATTGGTTGTAACTGAGGGCTGCTGTCATGGCATTTGGGAAATTTTCCCAGGAATCTTTCAACTTGGTCACGGATTCCGCCTATGTTGCTGATATGGCACAGCGGTTGAGTCGTTCGGTTTTGAAGGAGGTCAGTAATCCTGCCTTGTTTCATTTACTGAAGACCTTGTGGTGTGCCATTCAGGCCTGGGTTCATCCATTTTATGTTCTGCATGTGAGGAGTCACACCAATTTGCCAGGCTTTATAGTGGAAGGTAACACTAGGGCTGACAATTTGGTGAACCCTGCGTGGGTAGCGCCTCAGCCTGATACACTCGCGCAGGTGGAGGCATTGCATGGGTGTTTCCACCAAAACGCACATACCCTGCAGAAGCAGTTTCAGCTGACGCCCACTAAGGCTCGTGACATTGTTGAGTCATGTGATGACTGCCATGCACTTGCTCTGCCTTTGCCAGCAGGGGTAAACCCCAGAAGCCTTAGGGCCTTGGAGTTTTGGCAGACCGATTGTCATGGTTTGGGCCTGGCACAGAGCCAGTGCCCCCATGAGAATACCCTCTCCCTGGTGTCTGCTGTGAGTTGTGACCAGGAATAAGCAAAGTAGGCTCCAGCTTAAAAATAAAGAAAACATTATTACCTAAACTACAAGAAAAGAAGGAAAAAAACTATAAGGGAAAATTGAAAACCTTACAAAAAGCACTTTCCTCCTCCCCACCACCAAAATTTCCCAATCCGATACATTCCCCCAAATCACCAACTGCCCAATCTGGCACTGTCCTTTAGAATACTCAAACTTCAGTCCATGAGGAGGAGAGGAGTCCTTCTTGCACCATAGGCTTCCCCTGGAAACACGTTGAAACCTTGTGTGCTTCCATGTCACTAAGCACCACCCGGAAAGTCCTTTTGCCATTGTGACATCTTCCTTCCATGCCCAGTGCTCTCACCACTGTGCATGGACAAGAGCTGCTTTTAGGGTTGTCGTTCAAGGATGTCTTGTCTCACTCCAAAAAAGGCATACTCTCTCCTTTGGGACATCTGTCCCCCCTATTTTTTTTTCCCACCCCCTGGGGCTGAGGGGTACCCACAATGAACCCTCCTGGTTCTGAGGCACTGCCTCCCCCTAAATGCAGTCTCTGTGTCACAGGAATAAAACTGGTTCAGTCTATGGCCACACAAGAAAAGTCCAGCCAAAAGGCCATTCCAATCACCTCTCTCCCCACTCAGCCAGTCTTCTCCACTTCCCTCGGGCCTGGTCCTTGAGATGGTTATCTCATCTCTTATCTCTCTTCTAATTCAGCTCTGAGGAGGATCAGCATTTTTGCAAGGTCCCAATCATGCAAGAAAAGGGTTAAAAATTTCAGTCTCTGCCTGTCCCAGAGCTCCGGCACTCCCATGCTGCTGCCGGGCACCTTCTCGCCGCACTCCCCCCTTCTCCTCCTCGGCCGGCTGCTATCACATTCCGTTGCTGGCTCTCCCCTCTCCCTGTCTCTCTCCTCTGGGGGGGGGAGTGTGAGGTGTGTGGCTACCCAATGTCTCTTGGAGCTCTTCCACCCTTCCATCTTCAAGGGCCTCCTCACCCCCATCTCTGTCCAGCCACCAGCAGCAGCAGCTGGACAAGGGAGGGAGATAGGAGCTCTTTCCCTCGAAGTCCCAAGAGAGCCTTCCAGGGCCGAAGCTCTGGTTTTTAACCCCTGTGTGTTCTCGGAGGTGTGTCCAAACCCCCTGGCCATATCAGGTGCCAATATCAAAATCTCAGCACCCATTGGTTTGACCACAACCCAGCACACAGATGTCACCACAAAACCAAACCAAATCCAGGCAATCAAACCAGAAATCAGCCAAGAACTCTTCCTGGGTATGTGTGAGACACAAGGACAGTGAGGGCAAAGATAAAAGTAATACGGCCCAAAATCTTAACAGAGCTCAAACTTAACAGGACTTAACCTATACCTTAACTTTAACTGATATCTTCAACTCCCCAATTTAGCTAAACAACAGCACTTAACACTATTTACCTAACTTAAAACCTATGCGTTAGAAATTTAAGAGAGGAATTACACTTCACAATCTTTAACTTAGCTAATAAATTAAATTTAACAACTTAGAAAAAGAACAACTCTTAGTAGCATTTAACTTTGTTTAGACCTCGTGACTTATACTTGCTTACTGATATCTGGATATCTGACTGACTCAGCTATCCAAGGCACTCCAACCCCTCAGAGAGCACCATTTCTGCCACATTTCCCCAGCACAGGCACTCCTGTGTGCACACAGACACAAAGAGTCAGTGCCAGGCACCTGTGAGAAATTCCCCTGAGGGCAGGAAATGCTCCCTGTGGATCCTTTGCCATCTCCTAAGTGAGTGAAGGGCTGAGCCTGGAAGGAGGGGGGGATCGGCCCAGGCTCCATCGTTGTTCGGGATCCCCGAGTGCAGCAAACGGGAGAGTTCCCGGCTGGGAGAGGCCCCACTCAGAGGGAGTCACTGGCCCAGGAGAGCTCCAAGGGCTCCTTTTGGATTTCTGTTTGTAGGGCCCCAAGAGAGGGGCTTCAGTCCCAGCAATGGCTCATCCTGGCCGCACTTGGCACCAACAGCTTTCTTTGGCAGTGTGAGAACAGGGATGTTGTGGCACTGAGGGAACAAAAACAGTTCCCAGGGCTGATCCTACAGAATGCAGAAGCTGGCTGGGCAGAAGCAGTGCCTGGAGCAGACAGTGTTTGTGATGAGCTACAGAGGAGCTGAGCCCAGGGGCTATTGGCCAAGGCCGAGCCCCAAGGAGCATTTCTCAGCTGGCAGCGTGGCCTGAGAAGGGGAGGGGGGAATGCAGCAGCACAGGGCCCATGGAACCAAGGGATCATTGTGACATGGTGGGCCCTGTGAGACCAAGGGACCATTGTGACACTGTGGGGCCCTGTGAGACCTAGGGATCATTGTGACACGGTGGTGCCCTGTGAGACCAAGGGACCATTGTGACACTGTGGGGCCTCATGGAAGCATGGAGGCCATTGTGACCCTTTGGGGTGTCATGGAACCAAGGGACCATTGTGACACTGCAAGACTCCACGGAGCCAAAGGTCTATTGTGACATTGCAAGGCCTCCTAGAACCACGCAGACACCATTAAGAGACTTCACAGCCTCAAGGAACCAAACATCCATTGTGACATTGCAGGGCCTGATGTCATCAATCGTCCATTGTGACACTGTGGAGCCAAAGGAGACCATTGTGACACTGCAAACCCCCAGGGTCCAAAAGTCCATTGTGACATTGCAGGGCTAATGGAACAGAGGAGTCACATGACATTGTGGGGCCCTGGGGAACCACAGAGACCATTGTGACACTGCAAGGCCTCATGGAATCATTTGCACCATTGTGACACTGCAGAGCCTTCTGGAACCCAGGGACCACTTGACACTACAGGACTTCTTGTAATCAAGGGACCATTGTGACACTGTGGGACTCTATGGAAACAAGGCACCATTTTGGCACTGTGGGGCCGCATGAATCCATTTTGGCTATATGGGGCCCCACAAAACTAAGGGAACACAGAACAGGTCTGGCTGGTTTGGCCTCCCAGGGGCCACTTGACTGGTCCAGCTGACCTTGGCATGTTGAGGGTTACTTCTCATCTGCTGCTGTAACACTGGGATTCCATGATTTTCTTGCCATGGAAAAGAACTGTCCTCCTCATCCAGGAACCCGTGGCCAAAATTGGGATTTCACCTCCAAGTTTCCTTATATCTAGAGATTGTTCCCATAGGAATATGGCCAGGACAAGTCTGGCTGGCAATGGTTTCACAAGGATCACCTCTCATTGGTCCTCGAAACACTGGGGAAGGCAGCGTGCTTTCCTTCCTATGGGAAAGAACTGTCCTGCTTCTCCAGGCACTCATGGCCAAGACTGGGCTTCCACATCTAAAATTCCCTATGTCCAAAGAATGCTTCCAGACAAAATCTGCCATTCATGACAAGTCTGGCTGGCCTAGGCCTAGTGAGGCTCTCACCTGCCTTCCAAACACTGGGGCTTGATCCTATGGAATAGAACTGTCCTTCTCATCCACGTGCCCATGCCCAGAATTGGGATTTTACTTCCAACAGTGCCTGTTGTGACAGACTGGAGGAGATTGTTGGCTCAAGACATTTCATGTGTGGGGGAGGAAGGGGCAGGTCCAGCCTTGCCTTGCCCTGGAACCCCAATCCCCCCAGAGCCTCTATCCCAGCCCAGCAGTGTCTGCCAGTCCCTGGCACAGCACACGCAATGCTCCACAGCCACCTCTGCAGCCCCCAGCCCAGCTCCTGAGGGACCAAATGAGCCACAGTCCCACCTGGGGGAAGAGCCCAGGAAATCCAAGGGGTATTTAAGGCTGACCACAAGGCAAGCACACCTCTGGATCCTAACTCCTCTTGGAATTTCCATCCGAACAGTGCTGGAATCCAGGAGTTGGTAGCTATGTGTGTGCTCCTCTAAATCTTTTATGTTTTTCTCTCTTTCTGTGTCTTCCTCTTCTGTTTCTGTGCTCCTGCAAATTTTGATTAACATTCAATTAAACAGGCTTAGAGTTTGTGAAGTTGAATGGGCCAAGTCAATGCCTTGAGAAGTGTTTTATGTTGATTGAAAGTCTGTCATAGTTTGACATGAGAAGAATTTTAAAACCTAATTCAAAACTTTTTGTGTAACTGACAACCTGTTAAACCACTAAGATACTTAACACACCTCTGTGAAACACAAATGTTAAAGATGAAAAAACCCAGGAACCTCCTCTTTCTTTTCCAGTCAACAAAGAAGTAGTGAGCCCCGGCCCCAGCCTCCATCTCAACTAAAGCAAAGCAAAGCAAAGCAAAGCAAACCAAGCCAAGCAACCCTGCCGTGGGCTGAGCCCCTTCCCCCCTCCCCAGGCTGTCCCCTCCCCATCAGCCCCACTCTAACCAAACCAAACCCCAACAACTACCAAACAAGAAAACAAAAGAGGGTACAAAACCCCAACCAGAACAAAGCTAGCCACAGCTATTAGAAGCTTACCATCAAGTCCCCTCTCCCCAAGACAATTAAAATCAAAAACCCTTACAACCCACAACCCATACAAAATAACCCTGCAACTACAATTAAACACAAAACCTCACAAAAATGGACCATAAAACCAATCCGAACCCAACCACAACTTCTACCACAAGATACTGACAGGTCAGATGTTAACCCTTTCAATACTTCAATCCTCCCTCGAGTAAAAGAAAAACAAAATGCAAGCATATAAAAAACCAACATAAAGCCATCAAAGTCAGTAAAGAAGAAATTAAATCTCAAAAAATCTATTTTTCGTTAAAACACATAAAACTATTGAAAAAATTCAAATTAATATCAAAGAAAAACCTCCATGACAAAAGAAAAGAACTGTTAAAATAACTGTAATTACATAAAAAGTTTAAACAGGGGAAAAAAGAAGTAATCCAGAATTCCCAAGAGAAGATACATATTCCCAGAGATAAAAATAATTTTAAAAGTAAATTAGGAAAACTTTTACCTTTAAAGAACTATTTTTAAAACAATACCCCATAAGTCAACATGGCCCATCAACAAGCTGTACAAAAGCTTGTAGCAATAAAAACAACTTCACAATAACAATTTCCCAGACAACTGTTATCCATGACAAAATTAGGTACCACAAAAATTTTTTTTCCTCCTGTAAAAAAAAATCTCCATAAATTTACCAAGAAAAACATCCCTCCCAAAGTAATCTAAAAAGAAAGACTACTCTAGAAAGAGAAAAGCAACGAGAAATTTTAAGTTTAGTTTCTTTACATTGTCAGTAAAAAGAAAATGTTGTAAAGAAAAATAAGTGTTCTAAAGTGTTTAATTCTTACTACCTTTTTTTTTTTAGTTACTTTTAATAAAATTTTCTTCATACCCTTTTAAAATTTTAAGGCTACTTTACCTTTCTCCTAATCATATCTCACAAAAAAAGAAATACATAAATAATTATTGACACTAAAACCCACCACACTCATCTATACATTACTTCAAAAATCCCAGGAACTCAAACATCTTTACAAACCAAAATCACTACAATGCCATGAAAAATTTTTGCCAAAGTTTGTCTGATTTTCTAAAGTTCTTCTGAGCTCCTGAGAAATTCTTGTTGGTATTTCTCCAGTGAGTCAAAGTCAGAGTACTCAAATAATTGTAATTCTTTTCAAATGTCTCCTTGAGAGAGTTGTCTGGGAGATGGGGTTTCAGGGCTTGTGTGTCCTGCTTGGCACAGCCCAGGCAGGGCTTTCCCAGCCACATTCCACACTCCATTTCCCAGCTGGAGCCACTGCTGCCTCTGAGTTGTGCTGCCCCAGCCCCAGGGACGCTCTCCTTGTCTGCCCATTCCCCCACGGTCTCTGGGCAGGGATGGCCTCAGTGGGGGCTGCTGACATCCTCAGCAACTTGGAGGCTGCTGCTGAATTTTCCTGCTGCAGAGGCTTGTTCAGCCTTCAGCTCTTCCGTGCAGGAATTCAGTGTCCCAGGGTTCATTAACATTGAGAACACCTGAGCAAGCCAAGCCTCAGAGAATAATTTGATTTTAATTTTCAAATCATTTCTGGTTAATTTGACAGATCTCAGTAGTATATCTGCAGTGAAGGCAATGTATTCAAAAAGACAGTGAGAAAGGATTTTTCAGGTCCTGTTTAGTTTTTTTTCCTGTTAATTCATTGATATGTGCCATCTCCAATTGACACTGAATCCAAGAACCTCCTCATGCAGTTTGAATAGATATGAACATCAAGACCCTTCATGGCTGACAATCAATCAGACTCCGTCCCTACCATTTCCCCCATCCAAGCCCTGGCACTCAGAGCAGCCTCGTGCAAATCTGAGCTCCCTCCAGCCCAGGCTGCACCTCCAGCTTTCAGCTCCCTGGCTCCAACTCCCACCTGCTTTCCTTGGAGAAGGAGCTGCCCGAGACACAGAGGGCTGTTCATTTCTTGTCAGCCAACAAAGCCAAGGGAAGGCACAGCTCCATCAAATGCAAAAGTCATTCCTCTGCTGGATATTAAATCCACTTTCCACAGCAGACAGTCTCAGAGCAATGGAAAACACTTTCTGTGCCCAGCACAGGTCCCAAGGTCCCCCCAAACCCTCCCTGCCCCAATTCTGTCCAGATTTGCTCTTTGCACACACGAGTCACAGGCTGAATTCAGGAGCTCCCTCCATGCCCAGAGGGAGGAAAAGAGAGAAAGGGGATGAAGATCTCTCCTGTGCAGAGCCAAGGTCCAAGTGCAGCCCCTGCAGTGGGAACCACAACTCATCAGGTTTGTGTCCTTTGGGCTCAGGGCCTGGGGATACTCAGAGGCACAGGAAGGTTTCTTGCCAACAAACACAAGTTGAACATTTGAACAGTTTAATAACCATCACAGCTCTTACCTCAGCTCTCTGGGATGTCCCAGAAGCCTCTGACATGTCCCCCATCCCCAAGGGATTTCTCTACAGGAACAGTTTTAGACAGAGACAAAAGATTTGATAGATATAAATGCCCTTTAGATTATGTTTATGACATATTTATTTGAACTTCAGAAATATTGGGCAACTTCTTGCAGCTCAAAGCATTAAACCAGTCTGTTGAGAGGTACATGAATGACCAGAGAGGACCTAGAGGAGCAAATCTGTGAGCAGCAGGAAGTACGTATATCCACCAAGCCTAGATGAAGAGATGTTTTGACATGGCCATTTAAACAGAAGAGCTGGAAACACTGATGGAAAAGGGAATTTAAATACTAAACTGAATAGTGGTGACAAAAGTAGAGGGGAAGATCAGTATTTCTTCTCCAGGCAACAGCACACTTGCAGAAAATTCCTGTTCCTGATGGGAAAACTTTGTCATTTCTTACAAGGACTCAAATTACCCAGATAATAAAAATAAGATTGTATGTTATGAAACTAAGAGTCAATAACACCTATGCACCTTTCCAGGCAGATATCAGTTGTGTGTCCAAGAGCAGGCAGTGCCACTTGTGCCCTGAGGTGCCCAGCTGGGATTGGATCTCTCTGAGAGCACCTGAGGGAGAGCAGAGCACCTTGCAAGTTGCAGGTCCCTGACAGCCCCACAGGGCTCCTGTCCCATAAACATCTGATCTGCTCCAGTCTGAAACAGGGCCCAGCATGGTGCCGGGATCATCAGAGAGCTGAGGTGTGTGCTGGAATTCAATGCCCTCCCCATCCTGCAGCAGCCCTGCATTTCCCTCCTGCAGGGCTGGAGGGTCTCCAGCACAGCCATGGAGGCTCTTTGGGCTCTGCACTGTTGCTGCAACCCCCAAGGGCAGCTGAGCTCTGCCTTTGGCACAGACAGGCCTGGCCAGCGCAGGCCATGCTCAGCAATTGCTTGTGTGTGCCTGGCCTTGCTGTCACCCCGGCAGCGGCTGCGTGGCCCCTTTGTGGCCCTGTGCTGACCCAGCCATGGTGGCCCAGCCCCTGTGCAGGCCCAGCCCAGGCCAGGAGCATTGTGGCTGGGAATGGCCCCTGTGCCGTGGTGCCCACAGCAGCCTTGGGGCTCTGTGCCCCATGGCCTCCCTGCTGGGCAGCCTCTGCTAGCTCCTGCAGAGCCCGTGGCAGCTGTGGGGCTGCACAGACAGCCCTGCCCCGGGCTCGGCCGGCCTCTGGGCCAGCAGAGAGGCAGCCAGGGCTGGCCATGGCCAGGAACAGGCCCTGACCCCGCAGGAGGATGGAGCTGGGCCACAGCCAAACGCAGCCCAGGCCAAAGCTGGGCTCAGCAGCCAGGGCTGCCAATGCATGGGCACACAGTCTGGTGCTGACAAATGTCCTGGGCCCCCTCCCTGCTCTGTCCATGCCACCAAGGGCACAGAGGAGCCTCCTCTCTGCGCCACTTGCCTGTTTGCAATGCCTTGCACAGGCGCTGGCCCTGCCCCACAAGGCCTGGCCTGAGTCCTGCCCCTGCACACTCAGCCAGGCTGAGATGGACACTGATGGTTTCTGGGCCAGGCTCTCTGAGCCCAGCCCAGCTCCCTGCAAGCTCTTCCAGCTGCCCTGAGCTCTGGGCAGCACCAAGGGCCTCTCCCCAGCCCAGCCCAGCCGGCTCTGGCCCCACAGCTCTGCTCAGGCCAGGCTGCTCTGGGCACTGCCCCACAGCCTCAGCCCCTGGCAAGGGTACAGCAGCAGCTGCAGCTACCACAGCACTCAGCCTCAGCCATGGGGGAAGGTGCTTGGCCAAGGCCCAAGGAGGCTCTCAGGAGGCTCTCTGGCTGCCCTGCTCCCCTTGGGCTGAGGTGCTGAGGGCTCTGCAGCCCCTGCTGCCATCCCATCTGCCCAGGGCAGCACAAGAGCCCCAGCCCTGGGGCCCTCAAGAGCTGCTCCTGCCGCAGGCCCAGGGCCCATGCCAAAGCTGGGGCAGCCACAAAGCTGTGCCCATTTCTGTTCATTGCTGCTCTGATGGGGATCAATCCTCAGCCACTTGGAGGTTGCTGATCAATTTTAATCCTCCGGAGGTCTCTTCTTTCTTGAGCTCTTCAGTTCATGAATTCAGAGAGGAAGCTCATAAACATTTGTTCAAAGCACTCAAACAAGAAAAGGCTCTGGCAATTATCTAAATTTTCAATTCTTCTGTGGTTAATTGATTATTTCAGAAATGTATTCAAAATTAATGGACTGTACTGAAAACAGAGAAAACCAGAGAGAACTGTTTGATCCAGTTTTTTTTTTCCTGTTTATAGTATGATATCAACAATGTCCAACATATATTGACACCCAGCACCTTCTAATTCAGTCTCAATAGATATGAAAATCAAGTCTCTTTAAGGCTGACAATCAATAGTTCTTTGTCCCCACCACCTCCTGACCATTTTCCTCATCCAACCCCTTGGACTCCTATGCATCAGGAACAAGGGAGTCGCTGTCCCTGGAAGTGTTTAACAAAGGCTGGATGTGGCACGCTGTGCCATGGTCTGGGTGAAAAAGTGGTGTTGGGTCCCAGGTTGGACTGGATGCTCTCCAAGGTCTTTTCCAGCCTGGTTGATTCTCTGATGATTGTGACACTGCAGGACCCAGGGGATGCAAGGGGCCATTGTGACACTCAGCAAGGGGCCTGGTAGCACTAAGGGAACAATGGTGACACTGTGTGTGACATGGCAGCACAGAGCCAAGGGGCCATTGTGACACTGTGGGGCTGAATGGAAGCAAGGAGTCCATGGTGACAGTCTGGGTCCTCCTGAAACCACAGAGGCCACTGTGACCCTGCATGGCCTTGTGGAACCATTGGGCCATTGTGCCACTGTGGAATCAAGGAGACCCTTGGGAGAGCGTGGGGACAATGGAATCAAGTGGGCATTGCAGCATTGCAAGGACTCTGGGAACTGAGGGAACAATTGTGACACTGTGGTGCCCCGTGGAACGAAAGTGTCCCTGGTGACATGGCAGGATCTTGTGTCACCAGGGCTCCATTGTGACCCTGCAGCACCAAGGAATTCATTGTGGCAATCTGAGGCCTCATGGAACCAAGAGGCCACTGTGACCCTGCAGGGCCTTGTGGAACCATGCAGAGCTTTGTGACAGAGCAGGACCTGGTGTCATGATGGGGCCATTGTGACACTACAGGGCCCCATGGAAGCAAGGGGCCAGTGCAGCTCCTCAGGGACTCCTGGAATGAAGGAAACATGTTTGACACCGTGGTGACCCTTGGGACCAAGAGGCCATTGTGACACTGTGGAACCAAGGAGAGCATTGCTGCACTGTCAGAACTCGTGGAACCAAGGATCTATTGTGACACTGAAGGGCCTTGGGGGACATGGTATGATTGTGACACCAAGGGATGCCAGGGAACCAAAAGGAACATTGTGACACTGGGAGGCCTCATGGAATCATGGACACCATTGGGACACTCTGGGGCCTCATGGAACTGTGGTGACACCAAGTTGTCTGGGAGTGCTGATCTGCTGGAGGGTAGGAGGGCTCTGCAGAGGGCCCTGGACAGGCTGGATCCAGAGCCCAAATCCAACAAGGTGAGGTTTAACAAGTCCAAGTCCTGCACTTTGGCCACAACAACCCCTGCAGTGCTGCAGGCTGGAGACAGAGTGGCTGGACAGCAGCCAGGCAGAAAGGGACCTGCAGGGACTGATGGACAGCAGGCTGGACATGAGGCAGCAGTGTGCCCAGGTGGCCAAGAAGGCCAATGGCTCCTGGCCTGGCTCAGGAATGGTGTGGCCAGCAGGAGCAGGGCAGTGATTCTTCCCCTGTGCTCAGCGCTGGTTGAGCAGCTCCTTAAATGCTGTGTCCAGTTCTGGGCTCCCCAATTTAGGTTGGACATGGAGGGGCTGGAGCATTTCCAGAGAAGACCAACAAGGCTGGGGAGGGGTCTGGAACACAACAGCTTTGAGGAGTGGCTAAGGGAGCTGGGGTTGTCATGGAGAAGAGGAGGTTCAGGGCAGACAAGGCAGTGTCAAGGCAAAGGTTGGACTTGATGATCTCCAAGGTCTTTTCCAACCTTGCTGATGCTGGGATTCTCTGAAACCACCATTGGAGCAGTTGCAGGATGAGCCCTGGGCCTCCTCTTCAGAAGCTCCAGCAGCCCAAGTCCCTCGGCTTCTCCTGCCAGCCCCAAAGCCCATCCTGTCAGTCCTGCAGAGCCTCTGCAGCTCCTCCTCACTGCCCAGAACAGGGAGCTCCAGAGCCAGACACAGCAGCCCAGATGTGCCCCCCTGGCCTGGGGTACCTCTGGCAAGGGAGCAGCACCAGGCACTGCAGGAGCCTGCAAACAATTCCTCCAGCACTTGTAGGATGATCCTGCTGCCCAAGGGACGATCCCATGGTGCCAAGTCAGGAACTGCAATGGGGAGTGGGGCCAGAGAGGAAATGGCAAACAGAGATGGGATGTTTGCAGGGTGGGGAACAAGGCTGGGCAACAAGAAGAAATTTGTGCCAGACAGAGTAAAGAAAGCCAAGATGAAGCCAAGGAAATGCTCAGGGCAGTTTGGGGGTGGCTGCCAGGCTGCCCTGGCTCTGAGCAACAGCGTCTGCAGTGGGACAGGAAACTCCCAGCTGATGGGAACAAGCTTACTCGCTGACTGCAGATGCCAGGAAAAAGCTGAGTGGTTTCCTTGGTGTTCCCCCAGCCCTTGCTGGCCCCAGGGGCTGATTTGTGCCTCTCAAGCATGTCCCCACACCAACAGCCTGGGGCTGCTCACAGGGCTTTTCTGTGCTGAGCATTGGCCTGGGTGTGTTCTTGAGAGAGCCTGGGTAAGGAGCCTGGAGCCCCCAGTCCCTGGCCTGAGGCGTCAGCGCTGCCCCAGCAGTGCCCATGGCCTGTCCCTGCTGCAGCCCTGGCACTGCCACCCCCAGGACTGTGCCCGGCCCCGAGAGCACTCAGGCCCTGCAGCAACACCAGGGCCACCAGGGCAGCGGGGCAGGGCCACAGCAGCAGCACTGGCAACACCAAGTGCTGCTGCTGCGGGGAACATCTGCTGGGCCAGCCCTGATCTGCCCCCAGCTCTGCACACAGACATTGCTGCACTGTGCAGAGAAGGCATCAAAAGTGGGATCTCCAGGGAAAACTTTGCTGGACTGTGGCAGTGGGGAGCTATGTTCTTGATAGCTTCATATGAAATAAATCCTTTATTTCATTTAAAGGTATCAAGAGCACAGCTCCTCACTGACACAGTCTACAGGTCACAGTGGACCTGTGGAGATACAAAATGAGATATGGAAAATTGATTGCTTTCATTTAGGGACAACATTAAAAATGTAAACAACGAAAAAGAAGCTCCAAAATGAACTTAACCAGAAGTATCAAAGACAACATTTATTACAAATTATTTTCAGAAACTGTCCAGCAGTTTAATGTTGCTTACATTGTCTAGTCATCAGTCTCCACACTGCAGCCTTCAGCTCCTGGTTCCTCAGGCTGTAGATGAGAGGGTTCAGGGCTGGAGGCACCACCGAGTACAGAACTTTCACTGCCACATCCAGGGATGGGGAGGACATGGAGGGGGGCTTCAGGTATGCAAAAATGCCAGTGCTGAGAAAGAGGGAGACCACAGCCAGGTGAGGGAGGCAGGTGGAAAAGGCTTTGTGCCGTCCCTGCTCAGAGGGGATCCTCAGCACAGCCCTGAAAATCTGAGTGTAGGAGAAAACAATGAACACAAAACAACCAAATACCAAAATTACAATAACAGCAAGAAGACCAAGTTCCCTGAGATTAGAGTGTTAGCAGGAGAGCTTGAGGATCTGTGGGATTTCACAGAAGAACTGGCCCAGGGCATTCCCATGGCACAGGGGCAAGGAAAATGTATTGGCTGTATGCAGCAGAGCATGGAGAAGGGCACTGGCCCAGGCAGCTGCAGCCATGTGGGCACAAGCTCTGCTGCCCAGGAGGGTCCCGTAGTGCAGGGGTTTACAGATGGACACGTAGCGGTCATAGCACATGATGGTCAGAAGGGAAAGCTCTGCTGAGATGAAGAACACAAAGAAAAAGAGCTGAGCAGCACATCCAGTGTAGGAGATGTCCCTGGTGTCCCAGAGGGAATTGTGCATGGCTTTGGGGACAGTGGTGCAGATGGAGCCCAGGTCGCTGAGGGCCAGGTTGAGCAGGAAGAAGAACATGGGTGTGTGCAGGTGGTGGCTGCAGGCTACAGCGCTGATGATGAGGCCGTTGCCCAGGAGGGCAGCCAGGGAGATGCCCAGCAAGAGGCAGAAGTGCAGGAGCTGCAGCTGCCATGTGTCTGCCAATGCCAGCAGGAGGATGTGGCTGATGGAGCTGCTGTTGGACATTTGCTGTGGCTGCACATGGGGACCTGTTCATGAAGAAAGGACAGTGATAGGTCAGGAGAGGCTGCTTGGAGCCAAACCTGGGCCATTCCCTGCAGACTGTCTTGCTGGGACTCACCCACCCTTGTTCCTTCTCTGGGAAAACCTTCACCTCTGTCCCCTGCCTGAGCTCCAGTTGTGCAGGCTGAGTTTGCCAGGAGCAGCCAGGCTTGTGCCTGGAGGCTCTTGAGGACCCATCCCTGCCCCACTGCCCTGGGTTTGTGGCCATGGGGCAGAGGGACAAGGCTGGATATTCAGGATTTGTCAGAGGAACCACTCCTAATGCAGAAAGGCTTGGTAGTGTCTGCACTCCCATTTCTAAAGGAAATAGAGGGCAGGAGTTGGTTTTAGGAATTGTTTTCCTCCCCACACATTATTCCTGGCTCTCTGAGGTCAGAAATCCCCAGCATTTCGGCTGCACTCAGAGTTTCCCACTTAGACATGTGAGAGGGAAAGTATTCTCTGTGGCTAAAGGAAGGTGAGGGGCTGTATGGGCTGGTTCCCAACTGCCCTGGCTTTGCACCTTAGGCTGCAATCAGAGCACAATCACATTCCTGGATCACCATGGGATAAACCAGACCGTACCCAGAGCAGAGGGATCCCTGAATTTCTCACTCTCTCTCAAGGTCTCTGGGCAAGGTCTCAGCACCCCCTTGTGCCAAGGACACTCACGGCTCCCTTGGCAAACCCAGCAGCATTTCCTCAGCTGTGGCAGCTCTGCCCTTCCCCGTGGGACATTCAGGGAACTCCCAGAGGCTCTGGCACAGATTTGCACCCAGAAGGGCAGCTCAGAGCTTGGAAGGGCACAGCAAGGAGATCCCTGGCTGTCCCCTTGATGGGATCTCAGGGAGGAGGCTCAGCTCATTCCCCTTTCCCATGGACTGCTTTGCCCACAGCCCCACAGGTGCCAGGGAAGCTTGGACACCCCATTCCCATGGACACACCCCTGCCTGGCAGGAATGCCAAGGGCAGTGCCTGACTCAGCTGCTGCAAATGCCAGAGCCTCCCTGAGAGCAGCAGATAACAGGGTCAATATCAGGGCAGGGCAGAACCAAGAGAAGATGTTGTGGTGCTGTGCCTGAGAGGGCAGGGAAGAGACAGCCGGGCACTCAGGACAGTGTTCCCGTGCCCAGCTGTGCCCGGTACCTCCCACACACCAACAGTGCCCTCATCCTGCCCCCAGCACTGCTCTCTTCAGTCCCCTCTCCTTCCCTGAGCATCTCCCTGGGCCTGCACATTCCCTCCTGAGAGGAGCCTTGTCCCTGCCAGTGCTCACAGAGCCCATCCCAGCCTGTGTGCCCTGGCCGGGGCCCTACAGAAACCTGCCTGTGTGCAGGGCCCTGGCTGGGGCAGGCTCTGTGAGCAGCTGGGCAAGGGCAGCTCAGGAGAGCCCTGCTGGGCCCTGCAGAGGTGATGCTGCTGCTGTCCAGGGCTGAGGAGTGGCTGAGGGCCTTTGGGAGGCTCCCAGCAGAGATACTGACCAGCTTAAGTCACAGTTCTGGAGTCTGTGTAAATGTTCAAACATTCCTTTGATGATCCTCTGTGTCCCTTTCAACTCAGAATGTTCTGTGAATCTGGGATTACAATTCCTGTTCTGCTTCTCTCATCCCTCTGTTGTCTATAATCCAAAGAGAAAAAAAAAAACCCTTGCAGCAGTGTTAGAACAGTAAAGTAAAGTAAAAGCCAGACACTTATTGGAAGCTTCCAGGTGTCCCAGTGGGAAAGTGCACACCCACCTCCTGATTTCAACAATTTATTAAGGTTGATAATTAGGATATTTAACAGGAGCATCCAAAAAGAGATTCAGTTTCCCTAGTTACACACCCCTGGCTCAACCCATTGGAGTAGGTCCAAAGGCTTCTTTGCCTTCACTTTTTATAATGACTGCTCATATTCTGCTCATTCTCAAAACCCAAAATGCTCCTATATGTCCAGTTCCTAGAAGACTATGTAGTATTTCAGGACTATATAAAAGAATAGGACTATACAGCATTTTAGGAATATATTTAGACAGTCAGGTTATTAAGAGAAAGATAAGGAAACATACTAGATTTAATTCAGGATTAAAGCTATATAGGAATATAATAGTGGTTTAATACAGTAAAGAGTTTATTAGAGTTAAGTAAGGATTATAGTATTGTAACTATATAATAGTAATTTAGAGAGCTATGAATATATAAAAACTTAAAAAGTACAAAAAACTTTTGGTCACCACCCCAACATTCCCATCTTTCTCTAAGTAGGAAATTGAAACACTCTCAGGAAAGCTCCTGAACTTTACAGCAATCCCTGGCTTACCTTCTTGGGAAGTGTCCTCCAGAGCTGTGCCCAGGCAGGTCTGGAGCTGGGAGCAGCCCTGCCCCACCCAGCCTCTCTCAGCAGCAGCCCCTGCCCTGCTCAGGGTGGCTCCTTCCCCCCACAGCTTCTCCCCAGCACTGGGAGCAGCTGCCAGGGCTGGCTGAGAGCGTTCCCGGGCAGGCAGCAGAGTCCCTGCCCCAGCACAGCGCCCTGGGCTGCAGGACCCTGCTCTGCAGGACAGACCTGGGCACCCCTGGCTGCAGGCCCGGCTGCTCAGCCCTGGAGCAGAGGCTGGCAACAGGAGCTGCCTTGGGCTGTGCCTGGGCTGGGGCAGAAGGGAAAGCCAGCCCTGCCCTAGGGCCACAGCCCTGCCCTGGAGCAGCTCTGAGAGTCCTCATGAAAGGTCCTCAAAGCTGTGGGATGTGCCAGCTCCAGGAGATCCCTGCAGGAACTGCAGCTTCTCTTCCCACAGCCGGAGAATGACTGCTTCAAACCTGGGATGATTTCTGCTCTGGTGAGCCCTGAGTGAGCTCTGCTCTGTGCTCCCAGCCCAGGCTGAGTTTAACCCCTCTGTGCCCCTGTGCTGTGCCCGGGGTGGCTGCAGGCAGTGCCCCAGCCCTGCTGGGCTGTGCACAGGAGCTGCTCCTGGCCAGAGCTGTCTCTCTGCTGCGCTGCCCTTGCCCGGAGCTGCCTCTGTGCCAGGAGCCTCTGTGCAGGTTTTTCAAATGACTTTGGGTTTGGCTTTTGTCTTGGAGTTCTCTGAAAGGTTTGTGCAGTGGCAGCCTCCAATTATCTGCTTTAATTAGTCCCTGGAGAGTCTTTGTCAGTAACACTCAGTGGGCTCATTAATGCTTCAGGGTACTTCAGTTATTTTAAGGTACTTGGTGTTTCCCTTTTGATACAGACTCTGTGAGAGGTTTGTGCAATCATGTCCCCAATTATCTGCTTTAATGAGTCCTTTGAGAGCTTTGCATTGACACTCAGTGGGGCTCATTAATGCCTTGAGATACTCAAGGTTTTTAAGGTACTTTCTGGATTTAAGAATAATTTTAGGTACTTTTAAGGAATTTTCTTCCCACACTGAGTCTCTGAAAGATTTTTGTGCCATCCTCCAATTGGCCTCCAATTCTTTCCTCCAAGGAGTCCATGAGGAGCCTATGTTGGGTATGTTCCCCCTTTCTGTTTTACAACAAAGATGGAACTGAAAGAATTTTGTAAGACTCTCTAAAAGCATTCAGACAAACATGGAACAATTAATGAAACAACAACCACTAAGAGAATGAATAGTCTTGTTTCAGTAGATATCATCCAACCCTTTAGTCCCTTGGATTGGAAGAGTTCATTGACCCAGTCTTTGTTTTCCACTTGAAGCTTCTTGAGCCCTTCCTTCAGTACTTGAATGCTCTTGTGGATTGACTCGCTGTGGCTGGAGAGGTTCATGCAACACATCCCCTCAGAGTCTACACAACCATGCCTATGTGCCCAGAGTAAAAACTCTATCGCTGTTCTGCAAGGTGGCATGTCTGATGGTCTCTGTGTCTGAGAGCAGGCCACTCAATGTGAGGGAGGTAGCATTTGTTTGCTTACTTAACAGGAACCCAAGATAGTCTAATTGTCCTAAAGCTTTAACTGCAGCCAGCCAAGGTAGTACAAATTGGGGGTGCTACCATCTGATACCTGGTTCCATGAAGCCCCTCTGTGTCACCATGGTCCCTGGATTCCATTGAGGCCCAGTAGTATAACAATAATTCCCTTGTTTCAACAACTTCCCATAGTGTCACAATGACCCCTTCCCTCCATGAGGCCCTGCAGGGTCACAATGGCCCTTAGGTTCTGCGTCACCCTACAGTGTCACAATGGTCTCCATGATTCCATGGGGCCTTGCAATGCTACAATGCTCTCCATGGATCCACAGCAGCTTGCAGGATCACAATGGCCCTTTGGGCCTACAAGGCCCTGAAATGCAGCAATGGCCTCTTGGTTCCACAAAGCCCTGCTGTTTCACACTGGCCCCTTGGGACCATGCAGCCCAACACAGCCACAAAGATATCCTTGGTTCCATGAGGCCCCACAGTGTCACAGTGTCGGAGTGGCCCCTTGGATCCATGGTACCCTGCAGGGTCACAATGTTCCCCTTGGTTCCACAAGTTCCTACAGTGTAACAGGTTCCACAAGGGCCTGCAGTGTCATCATGGCCCATTGGTTCCATATGCTCCCCAGTGTCACAATGGTCTCCCATAGGAAGGAAACAAGTGAGCCTCAGTGGTGCAGGGGCAGATGAGAGGCAGTAGCCAGAGGCCAAGTCTAGCCAGACTTGACTGTATGATCAGACTTTGTCTGGGAGTAACCCTTGGATATAGAGAATTTTAGACGCAGAATTCCCATTTTGGCCATGGGCACCTAGACAAGAAAGACAGTTCTTTCCTATAGGAATAAAAGCATAGAGTTCAGTGCTTCAAGGTCAGATGGGAAGTGGCCCTTGACATGTCAAATTCAGTGGGACCTGTCAGAAAGCCCCCAGGAATCGAAACCAGGCAGACCTGTTCCATGTTCCCTTACCTTCATGGGTCCTAACACTGTCAAAATGGTCTCCTTTATTCCATGAGTTCTGGCAATGTCACAATGGCTTCTTGGTTCATGAGCCCCAACAGAGTCACAAGGGTCCATTGGCCCCATGCAGCCCCGCTGTGAAACAATGGCTCCTTGTTTCTATTTTAAATCAATCCAAATCAAACCACAGTTTGATCATTGATCCTTGCTTCCATAGGGCCTATGATTTGCACAATGGTCTCCTTGATTTCATGATTCCTGGATTCCACAGTCTCACCATAGTTTCCCTGGACCTGCATTGTCACAACTGACCCATGGTTCCATAAGGTTCCGTACGGTCACTGTGGTTGCTGTCAGAGGCTGGATGAGATTGATGTCCCGAGACACCTTGGGATGCTCGGAATGCCCGTGTGGGGCCAGGGCTGGGTCAGGCCTTGGTTTGTGGTGGAACAGAGCCTCGCCCCCAGCCCTGGCCTGGCAGAACTGTCAATCACACAGCAGGGGGTGATGTTATTCCAGCTCTGATTAGCTGAGCTGTTTATCAATCAATCACACACTAGAAGCTGGTGCCTACCCTGGCTCTGATTGGACAAACAACTGGCAGTCCCACCCCAGGGGTGGGCCCATGAAGGCCCAGGGGCTTAAAAGCCGGAGCACGAGGCCAGCCTGGGGTCTGGATCCTGCCTTCTACTGGGATTCCTCGGTTGGTGATGCTGGGATCAGAGCATTTTCTACCTACGTGTGTGTCTTTCTGTAGATCTTCTGTCATTCTGTTGTTCTCTATTTCTTCTCCTTCTAATCCTACTTATCTGGGACATTTTTGGGTAACTTTACATCAGAATGGTTAAAGAATTTTAGGTTAAATGTGTGGGAATCCAGGGCACAGGGAATATTTCTCTGTCTGCTCTGAGGGGTCCTGACCCCAGAGAAACACTGCCTTTAACCTTCACCCATGGAGAGGACTTCCAGGACTTTGAGACAGATTAGAATTCACCAAAGTGTGAAATATATTACAGGGTAGTATACCATGTCCTTTGGGTGAGAAATTTAGTTTTGGGGATTTTTAGTATGGTGTAGAAAGGAAGCAAGATGGAGAAATTGGAGTGCAGTCCCTGTCTTCATCTACTCCATTTTCTGCAGTGTTGGTGGCACAGGGTGATTGGTCAAGGAAAGCACTGTTCAGAGGTTATGTGGACAGTCAAGGGATGAGTTATTGGTATATAAGTGGAAATAATGTATGTTCTAAGAGTTAATTGGATAAGACAACTTTAAAAGACCTTTAAACTGTACATTTTAGAGCCATTTTGTGGTGTTTTTCCAGCGTACTGAGCCTGGCGTGCACAGCATGCACAACTTTAGATAAGATAACAGAAAACAAGAAGCTGAAGACTGAAAAACTCCCATGCATCTCCTTTTACCTGGCACAGAACTGCTACAGGAGGGTTTCCCCCAT
>JAYKTQ010000279.1:20000-25000 GCA_036010785.1 Ammospiza maritima maritima
GGAGGGAGAGAGGAAGGAAAGAAGGAAGGAAAAAAGGAAGGAAGGAAGGAAGGAAGGAAGGAAGGAAGGAAGGAAGGAAGGAAGGAAGGAAGGAAGGAAGGAAGGAAAGAAGTGTCGGAAATGTCGGAAGTGTCGGAAGGAAGGAAGGAAGTGTCGGAAGGAAGTGTCGGAAGGAGGTGTCGGAAGGAAGTGTCGGGAGGAAGGAAGGAAGGAAGGAAGGAAGGAAGGAAGGAAGGAAGGAAGGAAGGAAGGAAGGAAGGAAGGAAGTGTCAGAAGGAAGTGTCGGAAGGAAGGGAAGAAGTGTCGGAAGGAAGTGTCGGAAGGAAGTGTCGGAAGGAAGTGTCGGAAGGAAGTGTCGGAAGGAAGGAAGGAAGTGTCGGAAGGAAGGAAGGAATGTCGGAAGGAATGTCGGAAGGAATGTCGGAAGGAAGGAGGGAAGGAAGGAAGGAAGGAAGGAAGGAAGGAAGGAAGGAAGGAAGGAAGGAAGGAAGGAAGGAAGGAAATAAGTGTCGGAAGTGTCGGAAGTGTCGGAAGTGTCGGAAGGCAGGAAGGAAGGAAGGAAGGAAGGAAGGAAGGAAGGAAGGAAGGGAAGTAAGGAAGGAAGGAAGGAAGGAAGGAAGGAAGGAAGTGTCGGAACGAAGTGTCGGAAGGAAGGAAGGAAGTGTCGGAAGGAAGGAAGGAAGTGTCGGAAGGAAGGAAGGAAGTGTCGGAAGGAAGTGTCGGAAGGAAGTGTTGGAAGGAAGTGTCGGAAGGAAGGAAGGAAGGAAGGAAGGAAGGAAGGAAGGAAGGAAGGAAGGAAGGAAGTGTTGGAAGGAAGGAAGGAAGGAAGTGTCGGAAGGAAGTGTCGGAAGGAAGTGTCGGAAGGAAGGAAGGAAGGAAGGAAAGAAGGAAGGAAGGAAGGAAGGAAGGAAGGAAGGAAGGAAGGAAGGAAGGAAGGAAGGAAGGAAGGAAGGAAGGAAGGAAGGAAGGAAGGAAGGAAGGAAGAAGGAAGGAAGGAAGTGTCGGAAGGAAGTGTAGGAAGGAAGTGTCGGAAGGAAGTGTCGGAAGGATGTGTCGGAAGGAAGGAAGGAAGGAAGGAAGGAAGGAAGGAAGGAAGGAAGGAAGGAAGGAAGGAAGGAAGGAAGGAAGGAAGGAAGTGTCGGCAGGAAGTGTCGGCAGGAAGTGTCGGCAGGAAGTGTCAGAAGGAAGTGTCGGAAGGAAGGAAAGAAGGAAGGAAGGAAGGAAGGAAGGAAGGAAGGAAGGAAGGAAGGAAGGAAGGAAGGAAGGAAAGAAGTGTCGGAAATGTCGGAAGTGTCGGAAGGAAGGAAGGAAGTGTCGGAAGGAAGTGTCGGAAGGAGGTGTCGGAAGGAAGTGTCGGGAGGAAGGAAGGAAGGAAGGAAGGAAGGAAGGAAGGAAGGAAGGAAGGAAGGAAGGAAGTGTCGGAAGGAAGTGTCAGAAGGAAGTGTCGGAAGGAAGGGAAGAAGTGTCGGAAGGAAGTGTCGGAAGGAAGTGTCGGAAGGAAGTGTCGGAAGGAAGTGTCGGAAGGAAGTGTCGGAAGGAAGTGTCGGAAGGAAGTGTCGGAAGGAAGTGTCGGAAGGAAGGAAGGAAGGAAGGAAGGAAGGAAGGAAGGAAGGAAGGAAGGAAGGAAGGAAGGAAGGAAGTGTCGGAAGGAAGGAAGGAAGTGTCGGAAGGAAGGAAGTGTCGGAAGGAAGGAAGGAAGGAAGGAAGGAAGGAAGGAAGGAAGGAAGGAAGGAAGGAAGGAAGGAAGTGTTGGAAGGAAGGAAGGAAGGAAGTGTCGGAAGGAAGTGTCGGAAGGAAGTGTCGGAAGGAAGGAAGGAAGGAAGGAAAGAAGGAAGGAAGGAAGGAAGGAAGGAAGGAAGGAAGGAAGGAAGGAAGGAAGGAAGGAAGGAAGGAAGGAAGAAGGAAGGAAGGAAGTGTCGGAAGGAAGTGTAGGAAGGAAGTGTCGGAAGGAAGTGTCGGAAGGATGTGTCGGAAGGAAGGAAGGAAGGAAGGAAGGAAGGAAGGAAGGAAGGAAGGAAGGAAGGAAGGAAGGAAGGAAGGAAGGAAGGAAGTGTCGGCAGGAAGTGTCGGCAGGAAGTGTCGGCAGGAAGTGTCAGAAGGATGTGTCGGAAGGAAGGAAAGAAGGAAGGAAGGAAGGAAGGAAGGAAGGAAGGAAGGAAGGAAGGAAGGAAGGAAGGAAGGAAGGAAGGAAAGAAGTGTCGGAAATGTCGGAAGTGTCGGAAGAAGGAAGGAAGTGTCGGAAGGAAGTGTCGGAAGGAGGTGTCGGAAGGAAGTGTCGGGAGGAAGGAAGGAAGGAAGGAAGGAAGGAAGGAAGGAAGGAAGGAAGGAAGGAAGGAAGTGTCGGAAGGAAGTGTCAGAAGGAAGTGTCGGAAGGAAGGGAAGAAGTGTCGGAAGGAAGTGTCGGAAGGAAGTGTCGGAAGGAAGTGTCGGAAGGAAGTGTCGGAAGGAAGTGTCGGAAGGAAGGAAGGAAGGAAGGAAGGAAGGAAGGAAGGAAGGAAGGAAGGAAGGAAGGAAGGAAGGAAGGAAGGAAAGAAGTGTCGGAAATGTCGGAAGTGTCGGAAGGAAGGAAGGAAGTGTCGGAAGGAAGTGTCGGAAGGAGGTGTCGGAAGGAAGTGTCGGGAGGAAGGAAGGAAGGAAGGAAGGAAGGAAGGAAGGAAGGAAGGAAGGAAGGAAGGAAGGAAGGAAGGAAGTGTCGGAAGGAAGTGTCAGAAGGAAGTGTCGGAAGGAAGGGAAGAAGTGTCGGAAGGAAGTGTCGGAAGGAAGTGTCGGAAGGAAGTGTCGGAAGGAAGTGTCGGAAGGAAGTGTCGGAAGGAAGTGTCGGAAGGAAGTGTCGGAAGGAAGTGTCGGAAGGAAGTGTCGGAAGGAAGGAAGGAAGGAAGGAAGGAAGGAAGGAAGGAAGGAAGGAAGTGTCGGAAGGAAGGAAGGAAGTGTCGGAAGGAAGGAAGTGTCGGAAGGAAGGAAGGAAGGAAGGAAGGAAGGAAGGAAGGAAGGAAGGAAGGAAGGAAGGAAGGAAGGAAGGAAGGAAGGAAGGAAGGAAGGAAGTGTTGGAAGGAAGGAAGGAAGGAAGTGTCGGAAGGAAGTGTCGGAAGGAAGTGTCGGAAGGAAGGAAGGAAGGAAGGAAAGAAGGAAGGAAGGAAGGAAGGAAGGAAGGAAGGAAGGAAGGAAGGAAGGAAGGAAGGAAGGAAGGAAGGAAGGAAGGAAGGAAGGAAGGAAGGAAGGAAGAAGGAAGGAAGGAAGTGTCGGAAGGAAGTGTAGGAAGGAAGTGTCGGAAGGAAGTGTCGGAAGGATGTGTCGGAAGGAAGGAAGGAAGGAAGGAAGGAAGGAAGGAAGGAAGGAAGGAAGGAAGGAAAGAAGGAAGGAAGGAAGGAAGGAAGGAAGTGTCGGCAGGAAGTGTCGGCAGGAAGTGTCGGCAGGAAGTGTCAGAAGGATGTGTCGGAAGGAAGGAAAGAAGGAAGGAAGGAAGGAAGGAAGGAAGGAAGGAAGGAAGGAAGGAAGGAAGGAAGGAAGGAAGGAAGGAAAGAAGTGTCGGAAATGTCGGAAGTGTCGGAAGGAAGGAAGGAAGTGTCGGAAGGAAGTGTCGGAAGGAGGTGTCGGAAGGAAGTGTCGGGAGGAAGGAAGGAAGGAAGGAAGGAAGGAAGGAAGGAAGGAAGGAAGGAAGGAAGGAAGTGTCGGAAGGAAGTGTCAGAAGGAAGTGTCGGAAGGAAGGGAAGAAGTGTCGGAAGGAAGTGTCGGAAGGAAGTGTCGGAAGGAAGTGTCGGAAGGAAGTGTCGGAAGGAAGTGTCGGAAGGAAGGAAGGAAGGAAGGAAGGAAGGAAGGAAGGAAGGAAGGAAGGAAGGAAGGAAGGAAGGAAGGAATTGTCGGAAGGAAGGAAGGAAGTGTCGGAAGGAAGGAAGGAAGGAAGGAAGGAAGGAAGGAAGGAAGGAAGGAAGGAAGGAAGGAAGTGTTGGAAGGAAGTGTCGGAGGGAAGGAAGGAAGGAAGGAAGGAAGGAAGGAAGGAAGGAAGGAAGGAAGGAAGGAAGGAAGGAAGGAAGGAAGGAAGGAAGGAAGGAAGGAAGGAAGTGTCGGAAGGAGGTGTCGGAAGGAAGTGTCGGGAGGAAGGAAGGAAGGAAGGAAGGAAGGAAGGAAGGAAGGAAGGAAGGAAGGAAGGAAGGAAGGAAGGAAGGAAGGAAGGAAGGAAGGAAGGAAGTGTCGGAAGGAAGGAAGGAAGGAAGGAAGGAAGTGTCGGAAGGAAGGAAGGAAGGAAGGAAGTGTCGGAAGGAAGTGTCGGAAGGAAGGAAGGAAGGAAGGAAGGAAGGAAGGAAGGAAGGAAGGAAGGAAGGAAGGAAGGAAGTGTCGGAAGGAAGTGTCAGAAGGAAGTGTCGGAAGGAAGGAAGAAGTGTCGGAAGGAAGTGTCGGAAGGAAGTGTCGGAAGGAAGTGTCGGAAGGAAGTGTCGGAAGGAAGTGTCGGAAGGAAGGAAGGAAGGAAGGAAGGAAGGAAGGAAGGAAGGAAGGAAGGAAGGAAGGAAGGAAGGAAGGAAGGAAGGAAGGAAGGAAAAAAGGAAGGAAGGAAAAAAGGAAGGAAGGAAGGAAGGAAGGAAGGAAGGAAGGAAGGAAGGAAGGAAGGAAGGAAGGAAGGAAGGAAGGAAGGAAGGAAGGAAGGAAGGAAGGAAGGAAGGAAGGAAGGAAGGAAGGAAGGAAGGAAGTGTCGGAAGGAAGTGTCGGAAGGAAGTGTCGGAGGGAAGGAAGGATGGATGGAAGGAAGGAAGGAAGGAAGGAAGGAAGGAAGGAAGGAAGGAAGGAAGGAAGGAAGGAAGGAAGGAAGGAAGGAAGGAAGGAAGGAAGTGTCAGAAGGAAGTGTCGGAAGGAAGGGAAGAAGTGTCGGAAGGAAGTGTCGGAAGGAAGTGTCGGAAGGAATGTCGGAAGGAAGTGTCGGAAGGAAGTGTCGGAAGGAAGGAAGGAAGTGTCAGAAGGAAGGAAGGAATGTCGGAAGGAAGGAAGGAAGGAAGGAAGGAAGGAAGGAA
>JAYKTQ010000279.1:27500-35000 GCA_036010785.1 Ammospiza maritima maritima
GGAAGGAAGGAAGGAAGGAAGGAAGGAAGGAAGGAAGGAAGGAAGGAAGGAAGGAAGGAAGGAAGGAAGGAAGGAAGTGTCGGAAAGAAAGTGTCGGAAGGAAGGAAGGAAGGAAGGAAGGAAGGAAGGAAGGAAGGAAGGAAGGAAGGAAGTGTCAGAAGGAAGTGTCGGAAGGAAGGGAAGAAGTGTCGGAAGGAAGTGTCGGAAGGAAGTGTCGGAAGGAAGTGTCGGAAGGAAGTGTCGGAAGGAAGTGTCGGAAGGAAGGAAGGAAGTGTCGGAAGGAAGGAAGGAATGTCGGAAGGAATGTCGGAAGGAATGTCGGAAGGAAGGAAGGAAGGAAGGAAGGAAGGAAGGAAGGAAGGAAGGAAGGAAGGAAGGAAGGAAGGAAGGAAGGAAGGAAGGAAGGAAGGAAATAAGTGTCGGAAGGAAGTGTCGGAAGGAAGGAAGGAAGTGTCGGAAGGAAGGAAGGAAGTGTCGGAAGGAAGTGTCGGAAGGAAGTGTTGGAAGGAAGTGTCGGAAGGAAGTGTCGGAAGGAAGGAAGGAAGGAAGGAAGGAAGGAAGGAAGGAAGGAAGGAAGGAAGGAAGGAAGGAAGGAAGGAAGTGTCGGAAGGAAGTGTCGGAAGGAAGTGTTGGAAGGAAGTGTCGGAAGGAAGTGTCGGAAGGAAGGAAGGAAGGAAGGAAGGAAGGAAGGAAGGAAGGAAGGAAGGAAGGAAGGAAGGAAGGAAGGAAGGAAGGAAGGAAGGAAGGAAGTGTCGGAAGGAAGGAAGGAAGGAAAAAAGGAAGGAAGGAAGGAAGGAAGGAAGGAAGGAAGGAAGGAAGGAAGGAAGGAAGGAAGGAAGGAAGGAAGGAAGGAAGGAAGGAAGGAAGGAAGGAAGGAAGGAAGGAAGGAAGGAAGAAGGAAGGAAGTGTCGGAAGGAAGTGTCGGAAGGAAGTGTAGGAAGGAAGTGTCGGAAGGAAGTGTCGGAAGGATGTGTCGGAAGGAAGGAAGGAAGGAAGGAAGGAAGGAAGGAAGGAAGGAAGGAAGGAAGGAAGGAAGGAAGGAAGGAAGGAAAAAAGGAAGGAAGGAAAAAAGGAAGGAAGGAAGGAAGGAAGGAAGGAAGGAAGGAAGGAAGGAAGGAAGGAAGGAAGGAAGGAAGGAAGGAAGGAAGGAAGGAAGGAAGGAAGGAAGGAAGGAAGGAAGGAAGGAAGTGTCGGAAGGAAGTGTCGGAGGGAAGGAAGGATGGAAGGAAGGATGGAAGGAAGGAAGGAAGGAAGGAAGGAAGGAAGGAAGGAAGGAAGGAAGGAAGGAAGGAAGGAAGGAAGGAAGGAAGGAAGGAAGGAAGGAAGTGTCGGAAAGAAAGTGTCGGAAGGAAGGAAGGAAGGAAGGAAGGAAGGAAGGAAGGAAGGAAGGAAGGAAGGAAGGAAGGAAGGAAGGAAGTGTCAGAAGGAAGTGTCGGAAGGAAGGGAAGAAGTGTCGGAAGGAAGTGTCGGAAGGAAGTGTCGGAAGGAAGTGTCAGAAGGAAGTGTCGGAAGGAAGGGAAGAAGTGTCGGAAGGAAGTGTCGGAAGGAAGTGTCGGAAGGAAGTGTCGGAAGGAAGTGTCGGAAGGAAGGAAGGAAGTGTTGGAAGGAAGGAAGGAAGGAAGGAAGGAAGGAAGGAAGGAAGGAAGGAAGGAAGGAAGGAAGTGTCGGAAAGAAAGTGTCGGAAGGAAGGAAGGAAGGAAGGAAGGAAGGAAGGAAGGAAGGAAGGAAGGAAGGAAGGAAGGAAGGAAGGAAGGAAGGAAGGAAGTGTCAGAAGGAAGTGTCGGAAGGAAGGGAAGAAGTGTCGGAAGGAAGTGTCGGAAGGAAGTGTCGGAAGGAAGTGTCAGAAGGAAGTGTCGGAAGGAAGGGAAGAAGTGTCGGAAGGAAGTGTCGGAAGGAAGTGTCGGAAGGAAGTGTCGGAAGGAAGTGTCGGAAGGAAGGAAGGAAGTGTTGGAAGGAAGGAAGGAAGGAAGGAAGGAAGGAAGGAAGGAAGGAAGGAAGGAAGGAAGTGTCGGAAAGAAAGTGTCGGAAGGAAGGAAGGAAGGAAGGAAGGAAGGAAGGAAGGAAGGAAGGAAGGAAGGAAGGAAGGAAGGAAGTGTCAGAAGGAAGTGTCGGAAGGAAGGGAAGAAGTGTCGGAAGGAAGTGTCGGAAGGAAGTGTCGGAAGGAAGTGTCGGAAGGAAGGGAAGAAGTGTCGGAAGGAAGTGTCGGAAGGAAGTGTCGGAAGGAAGTGTCGGAAGGAAGTGTCGGAAGGAAGGAAGGAAGTGTAGGAAGGAAGGAAGGAAGGAAGGAAGGAAGGAAGGAAGGAAGGAAGGAAGGAAGGAAGGAAAAAAGGAAGGAAGGAAGGAAGGAAGGAAGGAAGGAAGGAAGGAAGGAAGGAAGGAAGGAAGGAAGGAAGGAAGGAAGGAAGGAAGGAAGGAAGGAAGGAAGGAAGGAAGGAAGGAAGTGTCGGAGGGAAGGAAGGATGGAAGGAAGGAAGGAAGGAAGGAAGGAAGGAAGGAAGGAAGGAAGGAAGGAAGGAAGGAAGGAAGGAAGGAAGGAAGGAAGGAAGGAAGGAAGGAAGTGTCGGAAAGAAAGTGTCGGAAGGAAGGAAGGAAGGAAGGAAGGAAGGAAGGAAGGAAGGAAGGAAGGAAGGAAGGAAGGAAGTGTCAGAAGGAAGTGTCGGAAGGAAGGGAAGAAGTGTCGGAAGGAAGTGTCGGAAGGAAGTGTAGGAAGGAAGGAAGTGTCGGAAGGAAGGAAGGGAATGTCGGAAAGAATGTCGGAAGGAATGTCGGAAGGAAGGAAGGAAGGAAGGAAGGAAGGAAGGAAGGAAGGAAGGAAGGAAGGAAGGAAGGAAGGAAGGAAGGAAGGAAGGAAGGAAATAAGTGTCGGAAGGAAGTGTCGGAAGGAAGGAAGGAAGTGTCGGAGGAAGGAAGGAAGTGTCGGAAGGAAGTGTCGGAAGGAAGTGTTGGAAGGAAGTGTCGGAAGGAAGTGTCGGAAGGAAGGAAGGAAGGAAGGAAGGAAGGAAGGAAGGAAGGAAGGAAGGAAGGAAGGAAGGAAGGAAGGAAGGAAGTGTCGGAAGGAAGTGTCGGAAGGAAGTGTTGGAAGGAAGTGTCGGAAGGAAGTGTCGGAAGGAAGGAAGGAAGGAAGGAAGGAAGGAAGGAAGGAAGGAAGGAAGGAAGGAAGGAAGTGTCGGAAGGAAGGAAGGAAGGAAAAAAGGAAGGAAGGAAGGAAGGAAGGAAGGAAGGAAGGAAGGAAGGAAGGAAGGAAGGAAGGAAGGAAGGAAGGAAGGAAGGAAGGAAGGAAGGAAGGAAGGAAGGAAGGAAGGAAGGAAGGAAGGAAGTTGGAAGAAGTGTCGGAAGGAAGTGTCGGAAGGAAGTGTAGGAAGGAAGTGTCGGAAGGAAGTGTCGGAAGGATGTGTCGGAAGGAAGGAAGGAAGGAAGGAAGGAAGGAAGGAAGGAAGGAAGGAAGGAAGGAAGGAAGGAAGGAAGGAAAGGAAGTGTCGGCAGGAAGTGTCGGCAGGAAGTGTCAGAAGGAAGTGTCGGAAGGAAGGAAAGAAGGAAGGAAGGAAGGAAGGAAGGAAGGAAGGAAGGAAGGAAGGAAGGAAGGAAGGAAGGAAGGAAGGAAGGAAGGAAGGAAAGAAGTGTCGGAAATGTCGGAAGTGTCGGAAGGAAGGAAGGAAGTGTCGGAAGGAAGTGTCGGAAGGAGGTGTCGGAAGGAAGTGTCGGGAGGAGGAAGGAAGGAAGGAAGGAAGGAAGGAAGGAAGGAAGGAAGGAAGGAAGGAAGGAGAAGGAAGGAAGGAAGGAAGGAAGGAAGGAAGGGAAGTGTCAGAAGGAAGTGTCGGAAGGAAGGGAAGAAGTGTCGGAAGGAAGTGTCGGAAGGAAGTGTCGGAAGGAAGTGTCGGAAGGAAGGAGGAAGGAAGGAAGGAAGGAAGGAAGGAAGGAAGGAAGGAAGGAAGGAAGGAAGGAAGTGTCGGAAGGAAGTGTCGGAAGGAAGTGTCGGAGGGAAGGAAGGAAGGAAGGAAGGAAGGAAGGAAGGAAGGAAGGAAGGAAGGAAGGAAGGAAGGAAGGAAGGAAGGAAGGAAGGAAGGAAGTGTCGGAAGGAAGGAAGGAAGTGTCGGAAGGAAGGAAGGAATGTCGGAAGGAAGTGTCGGAAGGAAGGAAGGAAGTGTCGGAAGGAAGGAAGGGAAGGGGGGGGGGGAGGGGGGGGTGGGTGGGGGGGGTCGGGGGGGGAAAGAAGGAAGGAAGTGTCGGAAGGAAGTGTCGGAAGGAAGTGTTGGAAGGAAGTGTCGGAAGGAAGGAAGGAAGGAAGGAAGGAAGGAAGGAAGGAAGGAAGGAAGGAAGGAAGGAAGGAAGGAAGGAAGGAAGTGTCGGAAGGAAGGAAGGAAGGAAAAAAGGAAGGAATGAAGGAAGGAAGGAAGGAAGGAAGGAAGGAAGGAAGGAAGGAAGGAAGGAAGGAAGGAAGGAAGGAAGGAAGGAAGGAAGGAAGAAGGAAGGAAGGAAGTGTCGGAAGGAAGTGTCGGAAGGAAGTGTAGGAAGGAAGTGTCGGAAGGAAGTGTCGGAAGGATGTGTCGGAAGGAAGGAAGGAAGGAAGGAAGGAAGGAAGGAAGGAAGGAAGGAAGGAAGGAAGGAAGGAAGGAAGGAAGGAAGGAAGGAAGGAAGGAAGGAAGTGTCGGCAGGAAGTGTCGGCAGGAAGTGTCAGAAGGAAGTGTCGGAAGGGAAGGAAGGAAGGAAGGAAGGAAGGAAGGAAGGAAGGAAGGAAGGAAGGAAGGAAGGAAGGAAGGAAGGAAGGAAGGAAGGAAGGAAGGAAGGAAGGAAGGAAAGAAGTGTCGGAAATGTCGGAAGTGTCGGAAGGAAGGAAGGAAGTGTCGGAAGGAAGTGTCGGAAGGAGGTGTCGGAAGGAAGTGTCGGAGGAAGGAAGGAAGGAAGGAAGGAAGGAAGGAAGGAAGGAAGGAAGGAAGGAAGGAAGGAAGGAAGGAAGGAAGGAAGGAAGTGTCGGAAGGAAGTGTCAGAAGGAAGTGTCGGAAGGAAGGGAAGAAGTGTCGGAAGGAAGTGTCGGAAGGAAGTGTCGTAAGGAAGGAAGGAAGGAAGGAAGGAAGGAAGGAAGGAAGGAAGGAAGGAAGGAAGGAAGGAAGTGTCGGAAGGAAGTGTCGGAAGGAAGTGTCGGAGGGAAGGAAGGAAGGAAGGAAGGAAGGAAGGAAGGAAGGTAGGAAGGAAGTGTCGGAAGGACGTGTCGGAAGGAAGGAAGGAAGGAAGGAAGGAAGGAAGGAAGGAAGGAAGGAAGGAAGGAAGGAAGGAAGGAAGGAAGGAAGGAAGTGTCGGAAGGAAGTGTCGAAAGGAAGTGTCGTAAGGAAGTGTCGGAAGGAAGGAAGGAAGGAAGGAAGGAAGGAAGGAAGGAAGGAACAAAGGAAGGAAGGAAGGAAGTAAAGAAGGAATGAAGGAAGTGTCGGAAGGAAGGAAGGAAGTGTCGGAAGGAAGTGTCGGAAGGAAGTGTCGGAAGGAAGTGTCGGAAGGAACGAAGGAAGGAAGGAAGGAAGGAAGGAAGGAAGGAAGGAAGGAAGGAAGGAAGGAAGGAAAAAAGGAAGGAAGGAAAAAAGGAAGGAAGGAAAAAAGGAAGGAAGGAAGGAAGGAAGGAAGGAAGGAAGGAAGGAAGGAAGGAAGGAAGCAAGGAAGGAAGGATGGAAGGAAGGAAGGAAGGAAGGAAGAAAGGAAGGAAGGAAGGAAGGAAGGAAGGAAGGAAGGAAGGAAGGAAGGAAGGAAGGAAGGAAGGAAGGAAGGAAGGAAGGAAGGAAGGAAGGAAGGAAGGAAGGAAGGAAGGAAGGAAGTGTCGGAAAGAAAGTGTCGGAAGGAAGGAAGGAAGGAAGGAAGGAAGGAAGGAAGGAAGGAAGGAAGGAAGGAAGGAAGGAAGGAAGGAAGGAAGGAAGGAAGGAAGTGTCAGAAGGAGGTGTCGGAAGGAAGGGAAGAAGTGTCGGAAGGAAGTGTCGGAAGGAAGTGTCGGAAGAAGTGTCGGAAGGAAGTGTCGGAAGGAAGTTTCGGAAGGAAGGAAGGAAGTGTCGGAAGGAAGGAAGGAATGTCGGAAGGAATGTCGGAAGGAATGTCGGAAGGAAGGAAGGAAGGAAGGAAGGAAGGAAGGAAGGAAGGAAGGAAGGAAGGAAGGAAGGAAATAAGTGTCGGAAGGAAGTGTCGGAATGAAGGAAGGAAGTGTCGGAAGGAAGGAAGGAAGTGTCGGAAGGAAGTGTCGGAAGGAAGTGTTGGAAGGAAGTGTCGGAAGGAAGTGTCGGAAGGAAGGAAGGAAGGAAGGAAGGAAGGAAGGAAGGAAGGAAGGAAGGAAGGAAGGAAGGAAGGAAGGAAGTGTCGGAAGGAAGTGTCGGAAGGAAGTGTTGGAAGGAAGTGTCGAAGGAAGTGTCGGAAGGAAGGAAGGAAGGAAGGAAGGAAGGAAGGAAGGAAGGAAGGAAGGAAGGAAGGAAGGAAGGAAGTGTCGGAAGGAAGGAAGGAAGGAAAAAAGGAAGGAAGGAAGGAAGGAAGGAAGGAAGGAAGGAAGGAAGGAAGGAAGGAAGGAAGAAGGAAGGAAGGAAGGAAGGAAGGAAGGAAGGAAGAAGGAAGGAAGTGTCGGAAGGAAGTGTCGGAAGGAAGTGTAGGAAGGAAGTGTCGGAAGGAAGTGTCGGAAGGATGTGTCGGAAGGAAGGAAGGAAGGAAGGAAGGAAGGAAGGAAGGAAGGAAGGAAGGAAGGAAGGAAGGAAGGAAGGAAGGAAGGAAGGAAGTGTCGGAAGGAAGGAAGGAAGTGTCGGAAGGAAGGAAGGAATGTCGGAAGGAAGTGTCGGAAGGAAGGAAGGAAGTGTCGGAAGGAAGGAAGGAAGTGTCGGAAAGAAGGAAGGAAGTGTCGGAAGGAAGTGTCGGAAGGAAGTGTTGGAAGGAAGTGTCGGAAGGAAGGAAGGAAGGAAGGAAGGAAGGAAGGAAGGAAGGAAGGAAGGAAGGAAGGAAGTGTCGGAAGGAAGGAAGGAAGGAAAAAAGGAAGGGAATGAAGGAAGGAAGGAAGGAAGGAAGGAAGGAAGGAAGGAAGGAAGGAAGGAAGGAAGGAAGGAAGGAAGGAAGGAAGGAAGAAGGAAGGAAGGAAGTGTCGGAAGGAAGTGTCGGAAGGAAGTGTAGGAAGGAAGTGTCGGAAGGAAGTGTCGGAAGGATGTGTCGGAAGGAAGGAAGGAAGGAAGGAAGGAAGGAAGGAAGGAAGGAAGGAAGGAAGGAAGGAAGGAAGGAAGAAGTGTCAGAAGGAAGTGTCGGAAGGAAGGGAAGAAGTGTCGGAAGGAAGTGTCGGAAGGAAGTGTCGGAAGGAAGTGTCGGAAGGAAGGAAGGAAGGAAGGAAGGAAGGAAGGAAGGAAGGAAGGAAGGAAGGAAGGAAGGAAGGAAGTGTCGGAAGGAAGTGTCGGAAGGAAGTGTCGGAGGGAAGGAAGGAAGGAAGGAAGGAAGGAAGGAAGGAAGGAAGGAAGGAAGGAAGGAAGGAAGGAAGGAAGGAAGGAAGGAAGGAAGGAAGGA
>JAYKTQ010000279.1:40000-42500 GCA_036010785.1 Ammospiza maritima maritima
GAAGGAAGGAAGGAAGGAAGTGTCGGAAGGAAGGAAGTGTCGGAAGGAAGGAAGGAAGGAAGGAAGGAAGGAAGGAAGTGTCGGAAGGAAATGTCGGAAGGAAGTGTCGGAAGGAAGGAAGGAAGGAAGGAAGGAAGGAAGGAAGGAAGTAAAGAAGGGAAGGAAGAAGTGTCGGAAGGAAGGCAGGAAGTGTCGGAAGGAAGTGTCGGAAGGAAGTGTCGGAAGGAAGTGTCGGAAGGAAGGGAAGGAAGTGTCGGAAGGAAGGAAGGAAGTGTCGGAAGGAAGGAAGGAATGTCGGAAGGAATGTCCGGAAGGAATGTCGGAAGGAATGTCGGAAGGAAGGAAGGGAAGGAAGGAAGCAAGGAAGGAAGGAAGGAAGGAAGGAAGGAAGGAAGGAAATAAGTGTCGGAAGTGTCGGAAGTGTCGGAAGGAAGGAAGGCAGGAAGGAAGGCAGGAAGGAAGGAAGGAAGGAAGGAAGGAAGGAAGGAAGGAAGGAAGGAAGGAAGGAAGGAAGGAAGGAAGGAAGGAAGGGAGGAGGAAGGAAGTGTCGGAAGGAAGTGTCGGAAGGAAGTGTTGGAAGGAAGTGTCGGAAGGAAGTGTCGGAAGGAAGGAAGGAAGGAAGGAAGGAAGGAAGGAAGGAAGGAAGGAAAGAAGGAAGGAAGGAAGGAAGGAAGGAAGGAAGGAAGGAAGTGTCGGAAGGAAGTGTCGGAAGGAAGGAAGGAAGTGTCGGAAGGAAGGAAGGAAGTGTCGGAAGGAAGTGTCGGAAGGAAGTGTTGGAAGGAAGGGAAGGAAGGAAATAAGGAAGGAAGGAAGGAAGGAAGGAAGGAAGGAAGGAAGGAAGGAAGGAAGGAAGGAGGAAGGAAGGAAGGAAGGAAGGAAGGAAGGAAGGAAGGAAGGAAGGAAGGAAGGAAGGAAGGAAGGAAGGAAGGAAGGAAGGAAGGAAGGAAGGGAAGGAAGAAGGAAGGAAGGATAGTGTCGGAAGGAAGTGTCGGAAGGAAGTGTAGGAAGGAAGTGTCCGAAGGAAGTGTCGGAAGGATGTGTCGGAAGGAAGGAAGGAAGGAAGGAAGGAAGGAAGGAAGGAAGGAAGGAAGGAAGGAAGGAAGGAAGGAAGTGTCGGCAGGAAGTGTCGGCAGGAAGTGTCGTCAGGAAGTGTCAGAAGGAAGTGTCGGAAGGAAGGAAAGAATGAAGGAAGGAAGGAAGGAAGGAAGGAAGGAAGGAAGGAAGGAAGGAAGGAAGGAAGGAAAGAAGTGTCGGAAATGTCGGAAGTGTCGGAAGGAAGGAAGGAAGTGTCGGAAGGAAGTGTTGGAAGGAGGTGTCGGAAGGAAGTGTCGGGAGGGAAGGAAGGAAGGAAGGAAGGGAAGGAAGGAAGGAAGGAAGGAAGGAAGGAAGGAAGGAAGTGTCAGAAGGGAAGTGTCGGAAGGAAGGGAAGAAGTGTCGGAAGGAAGTGTCGGAAGGAAGTGTCGGAAGGAAGTGTCGGAAGGAAGGGAAGGAAGGAAGGAAGGAAGGAAGGAAGGAAGGAAGGAAGGAAGGAAGGAAGTGTCGGAAGGAAGTGTCGGAAGGAAGTGTCGGAGGGAAGGAAGGAAGGAAGGAAGGAAGGAAGGAAGGAAGGAAGGAAGGAAGGAAGGAAGGAAGGAAGGAAGGAAGGAAGGAAGGAAGGAAGGAAGGAAGGAAGGAAGTGTCGGAAGGAAGGAAGGAAGTGTCGGAAGGAAGGAAGGAATGTCGGAAGGAAGTGTCGGAAGGAAGGAAGGAAGTGTCCGGAAGGAAGGAAGGAAGTGTCGGAACTAAGGAAGGAAGTGTCGGAAGGAAGTGTCGGAAGGAAGTGTTGGAAGGGAAGTGTCGGAAGGAAGTGTCGGAAGGAAGGAAGGAAGGAAGGAAGGAAGGAATGAAGGAAGGAAGGAAGGAAGGAAGGAAGGAAGAAGGAAGGAAGGAAGTGTCGGAAGGAAGTGTAGGAAGGAAGTGTCGAAGGAAGTGTCGGAAGGATGTGTCGGAAGGAAGGAAGGAAGGAAGGAAGGAAGGAAGGAAGGAAGGAAGGAAGGAAGGAAGGAAGGAAGGAAGGAAGGAAGGAAGGAAGTGTCGGCAGGAAGTGTCGGCAGGAAGAGTGTCAGAAGGAAGTGTCGGAAGGAAGGAAAGAAGGAAGGAAGGAAGGAAGGAAGGAAGGAAGGAAGGAAGGAAGGAAGGAAGGAAGGAAAGAAGTGTCGGAAATGTCGGAAGTGTCGGAAGGAAGGAAGGAAGTGTCGGAAGGAAGTGTCGGAAGGAGGTGTCGGAAGGAAGTGTCGGGAGGAAGGAAGGAAGGAAGGAAGGAAGGAAGGAAGGAAGGAAGGAAGGAAGGAAGGAAGGAAGGAAGGAAGGAAGGAAGGAAGGAAGTGTCGGAAGGAAGTGTCAGAAGGAAGTGTCGGAAGGAAGGGAAGAAGTGTCGGAAGGAAGTGTCGGAAGGAAGTGTCGGAAGGAAGTGTCGGAAGGAAGGAAGGAAGGAAGGAAGGAAGGAAGGAAGGAAGGAAGG
>JAYKTQ010000324.1:0-30753 GCA_036010785.1 Ammospiza maritima maritima
GTTTTTGGGTGGATTTTGGGGTTTTTGGGGTTCCTGGGTGGATTTTTGGGGTTTCTGGGTTGGGATTTTGGGGTTTTTGGGGTTTTGGGTGGATTTTGGGGATTTTGGGGTTTCTGGTTGGGATTTTGGGGTTTCTGGGTTGGATTTTGGAGATTTTGGGTGGGATTTTGAGGTTTCTCAGTGGGATTTTGGGATTTTGGGATTTTGGGGTTTCTGGGTGGGATTTTGGGGGATTTTTGGGTTCTGGGTGGGATTTTGGGGTTCCTGGGTTGGATTTTGGGGTTTCTGGGTGGGATTTTGGGATTTTTGGGGTGGGATTTTGGGGTTTTTGGGGTTTGGGGTGGATTTTGGGGATTTTGGGGTTTCTGGTTGGGATTTTGGTGTTTCTGGGTGGATTTTGGGGTTTCTGAGGGGGATTTTGGGGTTTCTGAGTGGGATTTTGGGGTTTCTGGGTGGGATTTTGGGGTTTTTGAGGTTCCTGGGTAGATTTTGGGGTTCCTGGGTGGGATTTTGGGGTTTTTGGAGTTCCTGGGTGGATTTTGGGGTTTCTGGGTTGGGATTTTGGGGGTTTTTGGGGTTTTGGGTGGATTTTGGGGATTTTGGGGTTTCTGGTTGGGATTTTGGGGTTTCTGGGTGGATTTTGGGGTTCCTGGGTGGATTTTGGAGATTTTGGGTGGGATTTTGGAGTTTTTGGGGTTTCTGGGTGGGATTTTGGGGATTTTCGGGTTCTGTGTGGGATTTTGGGGATTTCTGGGTGGGATTTTGGAGCTTTTGGGTGGGATTTTGAGGTTTCTGAGGGGGATTTTGGGATTTTGGGGTTTCTGGGTGGATTTTGGGGTTTCTGGGTTGGGATTTTGGGGATTTTGGGGGTTTTTGGGTTGGGATTTTGGGGTTTTTGGGGTTTTGGGTGGATTTTGGGGATTGTGGGGGTTTCTGGTTGGGATTTTGGGGTTTCTGGGTGGGATTTTGGAGATTTTGGGTGGGATTTTGAGGTTTCTCAGTGGGATTTTGGGATTTTGGGATTTTGGGGTTTCTGGGTGGGATTTTGGGGATTTTTGGGTTCTGGGTGGGATTTTGGGGTTCCTGGGTTGGATTTTGGGGTTTCTGGGTGGGATTTTGGGATTTTTGGGGTGGGATTTTGGGGTTTTTGGGGTTTGGGGTGGATTTTGGGGATTTTGGGGTTTCTGGTTGGGATTTTGGTGTTTCTGGGTGGATTTTGGGGTTTCTGAGGGGGATTTTGGGGTTTCTGAGTGGGATTTTGGGGTTTCTGGGTGGGATTTTGGGTTTTTGAGGTTCCTGGGTAGATTTTGGGGTTCCTGGGTGGGATTTTGGGGTTTTTTGGAGTTCCTGGGTGGATTTTGGGGTTTCTGGGTTGGGATTTTGGGGTTTTTGGGGTTTTGGGTGGATTTTGGGGATTTTGGGGTTTCTGGTTGGGATTTTGGGGTTTCTGGGTGGATTTTGGGGTTTTGGGTGGGATTTTGGAGTTTTTGGGGTTTCTGGGTGGGATTTTGGGGATTTTCGGCTTCTGTGTGGGATTTTGGGGATTTCTGGGTGGGATTTTGGAGCTTTTGGGTGGGATTTTGAGGGTTTCTGGGTGGGATTTTGGGATTTTGGGGTTTCTGAGTGGGATTTTGGGGTTTTTGGGTAGATTTTGGGGTTTTTGGGTGGATTTTGGGGTTTTTGGGGTTCCTGGGTGGATTTTGGGGTTTCTGGTTGGATTTTGGAGATTTTGGGTGTGGGATTTTGAGGTTTCTCAGTGGGATTTTGGGATTTTGGGATTTTGGGGTTCCTGGGTTGGATTTTGGGGTTTCTGGGTTGGGATTTTGGGGTTTTTGGGGTTTGGGGTGGATTTTGGGGATTTTGGGGTTTCTGGTTGTGGGATTTTGGGGTTTCTGGGTGGATTTTGGGGATTTTGGGTGGGATTTTGGAGTTTTTGGGGTTTCTGGGTGGGATTTTGGGATTTTTGGGGTTTTTGGGTTGGGATTTTGGGGATTTTGGGGTTTCTGGTTGGGTTTTTGGGGTTTCTGGGTGGATTTTGGGGTTCCTGGGTGGATTTTGGAGATTTTGGGTGGGATTTTGGAGTTTTTGGGGTTTCTGGGTGGGATTTTGGGGATTTTTGGGTTCTGGGTGGGATTTTGGGGTTCCTGGGTTGGATTTTGGGGTTTCTGGGTGGGATTTTGGGATTTTTGGGGTGGGATTTTGGGTTTTTGGGGTTTGGGGTGGATTTTGGGGATTTTGGGGTTTCTGGTTGGGATTTTGGAGGTTTCTGGGTGGATTTTGGGGTATCTGGGTGGGATTTTGGGGTTTTTGGGGTTTCTGGGGTGGATTTTGGGGTTTTTGGGTTGGGATTTTGGGGATTTTGGGTGTGGATTTTGGAGTTTTTGGGTTGGGATTTTGAGGTTTCTGAGTGGGATTTTGGGATTTTGGGGTTTCTGGTTGGGATTTAGGTGTTTCTGGGTGGATTTTGGGGTTTCTGGGTGGATTTTGAGGTTTCTGGGTGGGATTTTGGGAGGTTTTTGGGGTTTCTGAGTGGGATTTTGGGGTTTTTCAGGTTCTGGGTGGATTTTGGGGTTCCTGGGTGGATTTTGGGGTTTTTGGGGTTTCTGAGTGGGATTTTGGGGATTTTTGGGTTCTGGGTGGATTTTGGGTTTTTGAGGTTCCTGGGTGGATTTTGGGGTTCCTGGGTGGGATTTTGGGTTTCTGGTTGGGATTTTGGGGTTTTTGGGGTGGGATTTTGGGGTTTCTGAGTGGGATTTTGTGGTTTTTGGGGTTTCTGGGTGGGATTTTGGGGTTTTTGGGTGGATTTTGAGGTTTCTGAGTGGGATTTTGGGATTTTGGGGTTTTTGGGGTTTCTGGGTGGGATTTTGGGGTGGTTGGGGTGGGATTTTGGGGTTTTTGGGGTTTTCTGGGTGGATTTTGGCGGGTTTTGGGTTGGGATTTTGGGGATTTTTGGGTTCTGGGTGGGATTTTGGGGTTTTTGAGGTTCCTGGGTGGATTTTGGGGTTCCTGGGTGGGATTTTGGGGTTTTTGGAGTTCCTGGGTGGATTTTGGGGTTTCTGGGTTGGGATTTTGGGGTTTTTGGGGTTTTGGGTGATTTTGGGGATTTTGGGTGGGATTTTTTTGGTTTTTGGGGTTTCTGGGGTGGAATTTGGGGGTTTTTGGGGGTGCCGAACCCGGATTTTGGGTGTTTTTTGCGCTTTCCCGCGTCCCTCACCGGGAATGAGCAGGTTCCCGAAGCAGTATCCCGCCGTGCCCGCGATCACGTGCGCTCCCCTGCCCCGTGCTCTGCACGTCCCGGATGCGGCCCCCCGGTGCCGGTGGTGGCGCCGCTGAACGGGGCCACGGCTGCGGGAGGCGGAAATCAGCCAAAAACGGGGAAAAAACAGCAAGAAAAAAACACAACGAAAAGCAGCAAAAAAAAAGAGCGCGGCAAAACGCAACGAAAAAGCAGCGGAAAAAAGCAGCGGAAAAACAACAAAAAAACAACAAAAAAACGCGGCGGGACACGCCCACACCTGCGTGGACACGCCCACAATGGATGGGCACGCCCACAATGGATGGACACGCCCACAATGGATGTGACACGCCCACCCTGCGTGGACACGCCCACAATGGATGGACACGCCCACAATGGATGGGCACGCCCACAATGGATGGACACGCCCACAATGGATGGACACGCCCACAATGGATGGACACGCCCACAATGGATGGGCACGCCCACAATGGATGGACCACGCCCCACAATGGATGGACACGCCCACAATGGATGGGCACGCCCCACAATGGATGGACACGCCCACAATGGATGGACACGCCCACAATGGATGGGCACGCCCACAATGGATGGACACGCCCATAATGGATGGGCACGCCCACAATGGATGGACACGCCCACAATGGATGGGCACGCCCACAATGGATGGGCACGCCCCACAATGGATGGACACGCCCATAATGGAGTGGCACGCCCACAATGGCTGGAGATGGCCACGCCCACCCTGCATGGCCATGCCCACTTTGGAGTGGACGTGCCCACAATGGATGGACACGCCCACAATGGATGGACACACGCCCAACACGGGAGGACACGCCCATCTGGACACGCCCACCCTGCATGGACACGCCCACTTTGGCCTGACACACCCACAATGGATGGACACGCCCACCCTGCATGGACACGCCCACTTTGGCTGGACACGCCCACAATGGATGGCCACGCCCACCCTGCATGGACATGCCCACTTTGGCTGGACACGCCCACAATGGATGGACACGCCCACCCCTGCATGGCCACGCCCACTGTGCAGGGAGCTTTGACACCAGAGTGACCCGTGGGGACGCTGTGGGCCTGAGCCCTGAGTGACCTCTGACCCCTGAGTGACCTCTGACCCCTGAGTGACCTCTGACCCCTGAGTGACCACTGACCCCTGAGTGACCACTGACCCCTGAGTGACCACTGACCACTGACCATTCCCACTGACCATTCCCACTGACCACTGACCATTCCCACTGACCACTGACCATTCCCACTGACCACTGACCATTCCCACTGACCATTCCCACTGACCATTGACCATTCCCACTGACCATTCCCACTGACCATTCCCACTGACCACTGACCATTGACCATTCCCACTGACCACTGACCATTCCCACTGACCATTCCCACTGACCACTGACCATTCCCACTGACCATTGACCATTCCCACTGACCACTGACCATTCCCACTGACCATTCCCACTGACCACTGACCATTCCCACTGACCATTCCCACTGACCATTGACCATTCCCACTGACCATTGACCACTCCCACTGACCATTCCCACTGACCATTCCCACTGACCCCTGACCATTCCCACTGACCACTGACCATTCCCACTGACCATTCCCACTGACCATTCCCACTGACCATTGACCATTCCCACTGACCACTGACCATTCCCACTGACCATTCCCACTGACCATTCCCACTGACCATTGACCATTCCCACTGACCACTGACCATTCCCACTGACCATTCCCACTGACCATTCCCACTGACCATTCCCACTGACCATTCCCACTGACCATTGACCATTCCACTGACCACTGACCATTCCCACTGACCATTCCCACTGACCCACTCCCACTGACCATTGACCATTCCCACTGACCACTGACCATTCCCACTGACCATTCCCACTGACCACTGACCATTCCCACTGACCACTGACCATTCCCATTGACCATTCCCACTGACCATTCCCACTGACCATTCCCACTGACCACTGACCATTCCCATTGACCATTCCCATTGACCACTGACCATTCCCACTGACCACTGACCATTCCCACTGACCATTCCCACTGACCATTCCCACTGACCATTCCCACTGACCACTGACCATTCCCACTGACCATTCCCACTGACCACTGACCATTCCCACTGACCATTCCCACTGACCATTGACCATTCCCACTGACCATTGACCCACTCCCACTGACCATTCCCACTGACCATTCCCACTGACCCCTGACCATTCCCACTGACCATTCCACTGACCATTGACCATTCCCACTGACCATTCCCACTGACCATTCCCGCTGACCCCTGGCTGACCCCTGGCTGACCCCAACGATGACCTCTGACCCCAGACTGACCGGTGGGGAAGTTGTGTGTCTCGGCGGTGAAGGTCACGTGCCGGACGCTCGTTCTCCTCTCGTAGGGGCCCGGGCCCGGCCGGGTTCTGCGGCCACAGCGCGGCCACGGGGACGCCGCGGATGGCACTGCCCGGAAAGGCACCAAAATCGGCAAAACTCACCCCAAAATCCACCACAAAAACCCCAAAAATTCACCACAAAAATTCACCCCAAAAAACCCCCCCAAAAAAATTCCCCAAATTCACCCCGAAATCCACAAAATTCACCCCCAAAATTCACCCTGGGACGCCGCGGATGGCACTGCCAGGAAAGGCACCAAAATCGGCAAAATTCACCCCAAAATCCATCACAAAACCCCCAAAAATTCACCCCAAAAATTCACCCCAAAAAACCCCCCCAAAAAAATTCCCCAAATTCACCCCGAAATCCACAAAATTCACCCCAAAATCCCACCCTGGGACACCGCGGATGGCACTGCCAGGAAAGGCACCAAAATCGGCAAAACTCACCCCCAAAATTCACCACAAAACCCCCAAAAATTCACCCCAAAAACTCCCCAAAAAAAACCCCCAAAAATTCCCCAAATTCACCCCAAAATCCCATCCTGGGACACCGCGGATGGCACTGCCAGGAAAGGCACCAAAATCGGCAAAACTCACCCCCAAAATTCACCACAAAACCCCCCAAAAATCACCCCAAAAAACTCCCAAAAAAAATTCCCCAAATTCACCCCCAAAATCGGCAAAATTCACCCCAAAATTCACCACAAACCCCCAAAAATTCACCCCCAAAAAACTCCCCAAAAAAAACCTCCCCAAAAATTCCCCAAATTCACCCCAAAATCCACAAAATTCACCCCAAAATCCCACCCTGGGACGCCGCGGATGGCACTGCCAGGAAAGGGAACAAAATCGGCAAAATTCACCCCAAAATTCACCACACAACCCCCAAAAATTCACCCCAAAAATTCACCACAAAACCCCCCCAAAAAATTCCCCAAATTCACCCCAAAATTCACCCCCAAAACCCCCAAAAATTCACCCCAAAAACTCCCCAAAAAAAAACCCAAAAAATTCCCCAAATTCACCCCAAAATTCACTCCCAAAACCCCCAAAAATTCACCCCAAAAACTCCCCAAAAAAAAACCCCAAAAAATTCCCCAAATTCACCCCAAAATCCCACCCTGGGACGCCGCGGATGGCACTGCCAGGAAAGGCAACAAAATCGGCAAAAATTCACCCCAAAATGCACCCAAAACCCCCAAAAATTCACCCCAAAAAACTCCCCAAAAAAATTCCCCAAATTCACCCCAAAATCGGCAAAATTCACCCCCAAAATTCACCACAAACCCCCAAAAATTCACCCCAAAAAACTCCCCAAAAAAAAAAACCCCAAAAGATTCCCCAAATGCACCCCAAAATTCCCCAAATTCACCCCAAAATCCCACCCTGGGACGCCGTGGATGGCACTGCCAGGAAAGGCACCAAAATCGGCAAAATTCACCCCAAATACACCCAAAACCCCGAAAAATTCACCCCAAAAATTCCCCAAAAAAAACCCCAAAAATTCCCCAAATTCACCCCAAAATCCCACCCTGGGATACCGCGGATGGCACTGCCCGGAAAGGCACCAAAATTGGCAAAATTCACCCCAAATACACCCAAAACCCCGAAAAATTCACCCCAAAAAACTCCCCAAAAAAAAACCCCAAAAAATTCCCCAAATTCACCCCAAAATTCACCCCAAAACCCCCAAAAATTCACACCCAAAAACTCCCCAAAAAAAAACCCCAAAAAATTCCCCAAATTCACCCCCAAAATCCCACCCTGGGACGCCGCGGATGGCACTGCCAGGAAAGGGAACAAAATCGGCAAAATTCACCCCAAAATGCACCCAAAACCCCCAAAAAATTCACCCCAAAAAAAACCCCAAAAAATTCCCCAAATTCACCCCAAAATCGGCAAAATTCACCCCCAAAATTCACCACAAAACCCCCAAAAATTCACCCCAAAAATCTCCCCCAAAAGAAACCTCCCAAAAATTCCCCAAATTCACCCCAAAATCCACAAAATTCACCCCAAAATCCCACCCTGGGACGCCGCGGATGGCACTGCCAGGAAAGGGAACAAAATCGGCAAAATTCACCCCAAAATTCACCACACAACCCCCAAAAATTCACCCCAAAAATTCACCACAAAACCCCCCCCAAAAAAATTCCCCAAATTCACCCCCAAAATTCACCCCCAAAACCCCCAACAATTCACCCCAAAAACTCTCCAAAAAAAACCCCAAAAAATTCCCCAAATTCACCCCAAAATTCACCCCAAAACCCCCAAAAATTCACCCCAAAAAACTCCCCAAAAAAAACCCCCCAAAAATTCCCCAAATTCACCCCAAAATCCCACCCTGGGACGCCGCGGATGGCACTGCCAGGAAAGGGAACAAAATCGGCAAAATTCACCCCCAAAATTCACCACACAACCCCCAAAAATTCACCCCAAAAATTCACCACAAAACCCCCCCAAAAAATTCCCCAAATTCACCCCAAAATTCACCCCAAAACCCCCAAAAATTCACCCCAAAAACTCCCCAAAAAAAAACCCCCAAAAAATTCCCCAAATTCACCCCAAAATTCACCCCAAAACCCCCAAAAATTCACCCCAAAAACTCCCCAAAAAAAAACCCCAAAAAATTCCCCAAATTCACCCCAAAATCCCACCCTGGGACGCCGCGGATGGCACTGCCAGGAAAGGCACCAAAATCGGCAAAATTCACCCCAAAATGCACCCAAAAATCCAAAAAGCCTACCCCAAAAAAAACCCCGCAAAATTCACCCCAAAATCAACAAAATTCACCCCAAAAAAACCCCAAAAATTCACCTCAAATAACCTCCAAAAAAACCCAAAAAATGACACCGAAAAAATCCCAAAATTCACCCCCAAAATCAACAAAATTCACCCCAAAAAAACCCCAAAAATTCACCTCAAATAACCTCCAAAAAAACCAAAAAATGACACCGAAAAAATCCCAAAATTAACCCCAAAATCAACAAAATTCACCCCAAAATTCACCCCAAAAAACCCCAAAATTCACCCCAAAATCCCGGCCCGGGACCCCGTGGATGGCACTGGGGGGGAGGGGAGAGGGTCAGGTGTGCCCAGGTGTGTCCCAGATGTGCCCAGGTGTGCCCAGATGTGCCCAGGTGTGCCCAGGTGTGTCCCAGATGTGCCCAGGTGTGCCCAGATGTGCCCAGGTGTGCCCAGGTGTGCCCCAGATGTGCCCAGGTGTGCCCAGGTGTGCCCAGGTGTGTCCCAGGTGTGCCCAGGTGTGCCCAGGTGTGTCCAGATGTGCCCAGGTGTGCCCCAGGTGTGCCCAGATGTGTCCCAGATGTGTCCCAGTTATCTCAGGTGCGCCCAGGTGTCCCCAGGTGTGTCCCAGGTGTGTCCCCAGGTGTGTCCAGGTGTCCCCAGGTGTGTCCCCAGGTGTGTCCCCAGGTGTGTCCAGGTGTGTCCCAGGTGTCCCCAGGTGTGTCCCAGGTGTGCCCAGGTGTGTCCCAGGTGTGCCCAGGTGTGCCCAGGTGTGTCCCAGGTGTCCCCAGGTGTGCCCAGGTGTGTCCCAGGTGTGTCCCAGGTGTCCCCAGGTGTGTCCCAGGTGTGTCCCAGGAATCTCAGGTGTGTCCAGGTGTGTCTCAGGTGTGTCCCCAGGTGTATCTATGACTATGATGTCCCCAGGTGTCCCCGTGTCCCCAGGTGTATCCCCAGGTGTGCCCAGGTGTGCCCAGGTGTATCCATGGTGTCCCCAGGTGTGTCTATGATGTCCCCAGGTGTGCCCAGGTGTGTCCCAGGTGTATCCATGGTGTCCCCAGGTGTCCCCAGGTGTGTCCCAGGTGTGTCCCAGGTGTGTCCCAGGTGTATCTATGATATCCCAGGTGTGTCACAGGTGTGTCCCCAGGTGTGCCCCAGGTGTGTCCCAGGTGTATCCATGATGTCCCCAGGTGTGCCCAGGTGTCCCCAGGTGTGTCCCAGGTGTGTCCCAGGTGTATCCATGGTATCCCCAGGTGTATCCATGATGTCCCCAGGTGTGTCCCAGGTGTGTCCCAGGTGTGTCCCAGGTGTGTCCCAGGTGTGTCCATGATGTCCCCATGATGTCCCCAGGTGTGTCCATGATGTCCCCATGATGTCCCCAGGTGTGTCCATGATGTCCCCATGGTGTCCCCAGGTGTGTCCCCAGGTGTGTCCCCATGTCCCCAGGTGTCCCAGGTGTGTCCATGACGTCACACCTGCTGTTGTCGCAGAACTTGATGACGTCTGTTGGGGTGGGAGGAGCTCTGGGTGTCCATCAGGAGCGGAACAGGGACACGCCCACCGGGCGGCCGTCGACGGTCACGTGACCCCGGAAGAACCAATGGCGGCTGTGCTCGCTGCGGGGGAAAGACATGACATCATCAGAGTGACGTCATCACAGGGACACGCCCACCGGGCGGGCCGTCGACGGTCACGTGACCCCGGAAGAACCAATGGCGGCTGTGCTCGCTGTGGGGAAAGGTATGACATCATCAGAGTGACGTCATCGCAGGGACACGCCCACCGTTGATGGTCACGTGACCCCGGAAGAACCAATGGCGGCTGTGCTCGCTGCGGGGGGGGGGAAAGACATGACATCATCAGAGTGACGTCATCACAGGGACACGCCCACTGGGAGGCCGCCGACGGTCACGTGACCCCGGAAGAACCAATGGCGGGGGGAAAGACATGACATCATCAGCAGTGACGTCATCACAGGGACACGCCCACCGGGCGCCGCCGCCGACGGTCACGTGACCCCGGAAGAACCAATGGCGGGGGAAAGACATGACATCATCAGAGTGATGTCACCAGTGTGATGTCATCACAGGGACACGCCCACCGGGCGGCCATCGATGGTCACGTGACCCCGGAAGAACCAATGGCGGCTGCGCTCGCTGCGGGGTACAGGTATGACGTCACCACAGCTATGACGTCATCAGCAGCTATGACGTCACCACAGGCGTGACGAGTTTGGGAATTTTTTTTTTTTGCTTTTTTTGGGGGAATTTTTGAGCATTTTGTCCAAAATTTTCTCTTTTTTTTGTTGCTTTTTTTTTGGTTTTTTTTTGTTTTTATTTTTTTTGTGAGGATTTTTTGGGAGGAAATCTTTAGGGATTATTTTGGGGGGTTTTTAAAGGGATTTTTTGGGGATTTTTTTGAGTTTTTAGGGGATTTCTTGGGATTTTTGGGGAATTTTTTGGGAATTTCTTTAAAGGATTTTTAAAGGGATTTTTTGGGGATTTTTTTGGAGTTTTTAGGGATTTCTGGGGATTTTTGGGGATTTTTGGGGAATTTCTTTAAAGGGATTTTTAAAGGGATTTTTGGGATTTTTTTGGAGCTTTTAGGGATTTCTTGGGGATTTTTGGGGAATTTTTTGGGAATTTCTTTAAAGGGATTTTTAAAGGGATTTTTTGGGGATTTTTTGGGGATTTTTTGGGAGTTTTTAGGGATTTCTTGGGGATTTTTGGGGAATTTTTGGGGAATTTCTTTAAAGGGATTTTTAAAGGGGATTTTTAAAGGGATTTTGGGGATTTTTTGGGAGTTTTTAGGGATTTCTTGGGGATTTTCGGGGAATTTTTGGGGAATTTTTGGGGAATTTCTTTAAAGGGATTTTTAAAGGGATTTTTTCGGGATTTTTTGGGGATTTTTTTGGAGCTTTTAGGGATTTCTTGGGGATTTTTGGGGAATTTTTGGGGAATTTCTTTAAAGGAATTTTTAAAGAGATTTTTTGGGGATTTTTTGAGGATTTTTTGAGGATTTTTTGGGAGTTTTTAGGGATTTCTTGGGGATTTTTGGGGAATTTTTTGGGGAATTTCTTTAAAGGGATTTTTAAAGGGATTTTTTGGGGATTTTTGGGGATTTTTTTGGAGTTTTTAGGGATTTCTTGGGGATTTTTGGGGAATTTTGGGGAATTTCTTTAAAGGGATTTTTAAAGGGATTTTTTGGGGATTTTTTGGGAGTTTTTAGGGATTTCTTGGGGATTTTTGGGGAATTTCTTTAAAGGGATTTTTAAAGGGATTTTTTTGGGGATTTTTGGGGATTTTTGGGAGTTTTTAGGGATTTCTTGGGGATTTTTGGGGAATTTTGGGGAATTTCTTTAAAGGGATTTTTAAAGGGATTTTTTGGGGATTTTTTTGGAGCTTTTAGGGATTTCTTGGGGATTTTTGGGGAATTTTTGGGAATTTCTTTAAAGGGATTTTTTGGGGATTTTTTGGGGATTTTTTGGGAGTTTTTAGGGATTTCTTGGGATTTTTGGGGAATTTTTGGGGAATTTCTTTAAAGGGATTTTTAAAGGGATTTTTTGGGATTTTTTGGGATTTTTTTGGAGTTTTTAGGGATTTCTTGGGGATTTTTGGGGAATTTTTGGGGAATTTCTTAAAGGATTTTTAAAGGGATTTTTTGGGGATTTTTGGGGATTTTTTGGAGTTTTTAGGGATTTCTTGGGAGATTTTTGGGGAATTTTTGGGAATTTCTTTAAAGGGATTTTTAAAGGGATTTTTAAAGGGATTTTTTGGGGATTTTTTTGCAGCTTTTAGGGATTTCTTGGGGATTTTTGGGGAATTTTTTGGGGAATTTCTTTAAAGGGATTTTTAAAGGGATTTTTTAAAGGGATTTTTTGGGATTTTTTGGGGATTTTTAGGATTTCTTGGGGATTTTTGGGGAATTTTTGGGGAATTTTTGGGAATTTCTTTAAAGGGATTTTAAAGGGATTTTTTAAAGGGATTTTTTGGGGACTTTTTTGGAGCTTTTAGGGATTTCTTGGGGGATTTTCGGGAATTTTTGGGGAATTTTTTGGGAATTTCTTTAAAGGGATTTTTAAAGGGATTTTTTAAAGGGATTTTTTGGGGATTTTTTTGGAGTTTTTAGGGATTTCTTGGGGATTTTTGGGGAATTTTTTGGGAATTTCTTTAAAGGGATTTTTAAAGGGATTTTTTGGGATTTTTTGGGGACTTTTTTGGAGCTTTTAGGGATTTCTTGGGGATTTTGGGGGAATTTTTGGGGAATTTCTTTAAAGGGATTTTAAAGGGATTTTTTGGGGATTTTTTGGGGATTTTTTTGGAGTTTTTAGGGATTTCTTGGGGATTTTTGGGGAATTTTTGGGGAATTTCTTTAAAGGGATTTTTTGGGGATTTTTTGGGGATTTTTTGGGAGTTTTTAGGGATTTCTTGGGATTTTTGGGGAATTTTTTGGGGAATTTCTTTAAAGGAATTTTTTAAGGGATTTTTTGGGGATTTTTTGGGGATTTTTTTGGAGTTTTTAGGGATTTCTTGGGGATTTTTGGGGATTTTTGGGGAATTTCTTTAAAGGGATTTTTAAAGGGATTTTTTGGGGATTTTTTTGGAGTTTTTAGGAATTTCTTGGGGATTTTTGGGGAATTTTTTGGGAATTTCTTTAAAGGAATTTTTTAAGGGATTTTTTGGGGATTTTTTGAGGATTTTTTTGGACAATTTCTTTAAAGGGATTTTTAAAGGGATTTTTAAAGGGATTTTTTGGGGATTTTTTGGGAGTTTTTAGGGATTTCTTGGGATTTTTGGGGAATTTTTGGGAATTTCTTTAAAGGGATTTTTAAAGGGATTTTTAAAGGGGATTTTTTGGGGATTTTTTGGGAGTTTTTAGGGATTTCTTGGGGATTTTTGGGGAATTTTTGGGAATTTCTTTAAATGGATTTTTAAAGGGATTTTTAAAGGATTTTTTGGGATTTTTTTGGAGCTTTTTAGGGATTTCTTGGGGATTTTTGGGGAATTTTTGGGGAATTTCTTAAAAGGATTTTTAAAGGATTTTTAAAGGATTTTTTGGGGATTTTTTTGGAGCTTTTAGGGATTTCTTGGGGATTTTTGGGGAATTTTTGGGGAATTTCTTTAAAGGGATTTTTAAAGGGATTTTTTGGGGATTTTTTGGGAATTTTTTTGGAGTTTTTAGGGATTTTTGGGGATTTTTGGGGAATTTTTGGAATTTCTTTAAAGGGATTTTTAAAGGGATTTTTTGGGGATTTTTTGGGGATTTTTTTGGATTTTTTGGAGCTTTTAGGGATTTCTTGGGGATTTTTGGGGAATTTTTTGGGGAATTTCTTTAAAGGGATTTTTTAAGGGATTTTTTAAAGGGATTTTTTGGGGATTTTTTGGGAGTTTTTAGGGATTTCTTGGGGATTTTTGGGGAATTTTTGGGGAATTTCTTTAAAGGGATTTTTAAAGGGATTTTTTGGGGATTTTTTGGGAATTTTTAGGGATTTCTTGGGGATTTTTGGGGAATTTTTGGGGAATTTCTTTAAAGGGATTTTTTGGGGATTTTTTGGGGATTTTTTTGGAGTTTTTAGGATTTCTTGGGGATTTTTGGGAATTTTTTGGGGAATTTCTTTAAAGGGATTTTTAAAGGGATTTTTTAAAGGGATTTTTTGGGTGATTTTTTTGGAGTTTTTAGGGATTTCTTGGGGATTTTTGGGGAATTTTTTGGGGAATTTCTTTAAAGGATTTTTTGGGGATTTTTTGGGGATTTTTTTGGAGTTTTTTAGGGATTTCTTGGGGAATTTTTGGGGAATTTCTTTAAAGAGATTTTTAAAGGGATTTTTGGGGATTTTTTGGGAGTTTTTAGGGATTTCTTGGGGATTTTTAGGGAATTTTTGGGGAATTTATTTAAAGGGATTTTTAAAGGGATTTTTTGGGGATTTTTTGGAGCTTTTAGGGATTTCTTGGGGATTTTTGGGGAATTTTTTGGGGAATTTCTTTAAAGGGATTTTTAAAGGGATTTTTTGGGATTTTTGGGAGTTTTTAGGATTTCTTGGGATTTTTGGGGAATTTTTGGGGGAATTTCTTTAAAGGGATTTTTAAAGGGATTTTTTGGGGATTTTTTTGGAGTTTTTAGGGATTTCTTGGGGATTTTTGGGGAATTTTTGGGGAATTTCTTTAAAGGGATTTTTAAAGGGATTTTTTAAAGGGACTTTTTTGGGGATTTTTTGGGAGTTTTTAGGGATTTCTTGAGGATTTTTGGGAATTTTTGGGGAATTTCTTAAAGGGATTTTTAAAGGGATTTTTTAAAGGGATTTTTTGGGGATTTTTTGGAGCTTTTAGGGATTTCTTGGGATTTTTGGGGAATTTTTTGGGAATTTCTTTAAAGGGATTTTAAAGGGATTTTTTGGGGATTTTTTGGGAGTTTTTAGGGATTTCTTGGGGATTTTTTGGGGAATTTTTGGGGAATTTCTTTAAAGGGATTTTTAAAGGGATTTTTAAAGGGATTTTTTGGGGATTTTTTGGGGATTTTTTTGGAGTTTTTAGGGATTTCTTGGGGATTTTTGGGGAATTTTTTGGGGAATTTCTTTAAAGGATTTTTTAAGGGATTTTTTGGGGATTTTTTGGGGATTTTTTTGGAGTTTTTAGGGATTTCTTGGGGATTTTTGGGGAATTTTTGGGGAATTTCTTTAAAGGGATTTTTAAAGGATTTTTTAAAGGGATTTTTTGGGGATTTTTTTGGAGTTTTTAGGGATTTCTTGGGGATTTTTGGGGAATTTTTGGGAATTTCTTTAAAGGGATTTTTAAAGGGATTTTTTGGGGATTTTTTGGGATTTTTTGGGGATTTTTTGGGAGTTTTTAGGGATTTCTTGGGGATTTTTGTGGAATTTTTGGGGAATTTCTTAGAAACTTTAGGGGGACTTTGGGGAATTTTTTAGGATTTTGGGGATTTTTATAGGATTGCAATGCAATTTTGTGGGATTTCAGCTGAATTTTGGGGGATTTTTGTAGATTAAAATGGGATTTTTATGGGATTTTTTTAGGATTTTTTTTAGGATTTTTTTAGGATTTTTTTAGAATTTTTTTGGAATTTTTTTAGGATTTTTTTCAGGATTTTTTTGGATTTTTTTTAGGAATTTTGTGGGATTTCTATGGGATTTTTTGTGGGTTTTTTCTGGGGTTTTGGTGGAGTTTTGTAAGATTTTAGAGATTTTTGTAGAATTTTAGGGTTTTATGAGACTTTTGTAGGATTTTTTGGGGGCTTTTTGTAGGATTTGAGGATTTTCTGACAATTTTGAGGTTTTCATGGGATTCTTGAGGGATTTTTTGTGGAATTTGGGATTTTTCTGGGATTTCTGTGCAATTTTGGGGTTTTATGGGATTTCAGTGAGGTTTTTGTGGGATTTTTGTAGGATTGAAATGGGATTTAATGGATTTTTTTAGGATTTTTTTTTAGGATTTTTTAAAAATTTTTTTTAGGATTTATTTGGAATTTTTTTAGGAATTTTGTGGGATTTCTATGGGATTTTTTGTGGTTTTTTCTGGGGTTTTGGTGGAGTTTTGTAAGATTTTAGAGATTTTTGTAGAATTTTAGGGTTTTATGAGACTTTTGTAGGATTTTTTGGGGGCTTTTTCTAGGATTTGAGGATTTTCTGACAATTTCGAGGTTTTCATGGGATTCTTGAGGGATTTTTTGTGGAATTTGGGATTTTTCTGGGATTTCTGTGCAATTTTGGGGTTTTATGGGATTTCAGTGAGATTTTTGTGGGATTCCAGCAGAATTTTGTGGAATTTTAGGGAATTTTGTGAGATTTCAGTGGAAATTTTCCGGGATTTCTGTAGGGTTTGGAGAATTTTGGGGTTTCGCGGAATTTCAGCGGAATTTTGTGCGATTTTAAAGGATTTCTGGGGTTTTTCGCAGGAATTTCACCAGGATTTGTTTAGGATTTTGTAGAATTTCAGGGATTTTGGGGTTTTTTTTGGGATTTTGGTGGTTTTGGGCTCACCTGTTGCTCTGGGCCAGCTCAAAGAGCTCCAGGGATGGGAATTTCAGTGATTTTATGGATTTTTATGGGATTTTTATGGGATTTTTGTGGGATTTTTATGAAATTTTATGGGATTTTTGTGGGATTTTTATGGGATTTTATGGGATTTTTGTGGGATTTTTATGGGATTTTAATGGGATTTTTTATGGGATTTTTGTGGGATTTTTATGGGATTTTTGCGGGATTTTTATGGGATTTTTGTGGGATTTTTATGGGATTTTGTGGGATTTTTGTGGATTTTTATGGGATTTTTATGGGATTTTTATGGGATTTTTGTGGGATTTTTATGGGATTTTTATGGGATTTTTGTGGGATTTTTATGGGATTTTTATGGGATTTTTATGGATTTTTGTGGGATTTTCGCAGGATTTCTCTGGGATTTTGTAGCATTTTTATGTTTTTTTGGGATTTTGGGTGTTTTTGGGCTCACCTGTTGCTCTGGGCCAGCTCACAGAGCTCCAGGGATGGGAATTTCAGTGATTTTATGGATTTTTATGGGATTTTTATGGGATTTTTGTGGATTTTATGGGATTTTTATGGAAATTTTATGGGATTTTTTGTGGATTTTTATGGGATTTTTATGGATTTTTGTGGGATTTCTATGGGATTTTTATGGGATTTTTATGGGATTTTTGTGGGATTTTTATGGGATTTTTGTGGGATTTTTATGGGATTTTTATGGATTTTTGTGGGATTTTTGTGGGATTTTTGCAGGATTTCTCTGGGATTTTGTGGGATTTTTATATTTTTCTGGGATTTTGCAGTTTTTCTGTGGGTTTTGGGTGTTTTTTGCTCACCTGTTGCTCTGGGCCAGCTCCCAGAGCTCCAGGGATGAAAATTTCAGTGATTTTATGGATTTTTATGGGATTTTTGTGGGATTTTCGCAGGATTTCTCTGGGATTTTGTAGGATTTTTATGGTTTTTCTGGGATTTTGGGTGTTTTTTCTGTGCTTTTTGTGTGTTTTTGGCTCACCTGTTGCTCTGGGCCAGCTCCCAGAGCTCCAGGAACGAAAATTTCAGTGATTTTATGGATTTTTATGGGATTTTTGTGGGATTTCGCAGGATTTCTCTGGGATTTTGTAGGATTTTTATGGTTTTTTTTGGGATTTTGCAGTTTTTCTGTGGTTTTTGTGTGTTTTTGGCTCACCTGTTGCTCTGGGCCAGCTCACAGAGCTCCAGAGATGAAAATTTCAGTGATTTTATGGATTTTTATGGATTTTTGAGGGATTTTCGCAGGATTTCTCTGGGATTTTGTTGGATTTTTATATTTTTCTGGGATTTTGCAGTTTTTTCTGTGGGTTTTGGGTGTTTTTGGCTCACCTGTTGCTCTGGGCCAGGTCAAAGAGCTCCACGGAGGTCGGGTTCCTCCCGGCCTTCTGGAAGAGCTGAGTGTAAAACTCCAGGTCCCACGAGTCAAAGGCCAGGCCTGGAGAAGGGGGAAAAAATCACCAAAAAATCAAAAAAAGTTCCCAAAAAATCTCCCAAAAATGACTCCACAAACTCCCCAAAACATTGGCAAAAAAACCCCAAAAAATTCTCCGAAATTTTCCTAAAAGTATTCCCAAAAATATCCCCCAAACATTCCCCAAATTCCCAAAAATATCCCCAAAAAAATCCCCCAAATTCCCAAAAATATCCCCAAAAAAAACCCCCAAATTCCCAAAAATACCCCAAAAAACAATAACCCCCCAAAAAAATCCCCCAAATTCCCCAAAATATCCCCAAAAAAATCCCCTCAAATTCCCAAAAATATCCCCAAAAAATCCCCCAAATTCCCAAAAATATCCCCCAAAAAATCCCCCAAATTCCCAAAAATATCCCCAAAAAAATCCCCCAAATTCCCAAAAATATCCCAAAAAAATCCCCAAATCCCAAAAATATCCCCAAAAAATCCCCAAATTCCCAAAAATATCCCCCCAAAAATCTCCCAAATTCCCAAAAATATCCCCAAAACATCCCCCAAATTCCCAAAAATATCCCCCAAAAAATCTCCCAAATTCCCAAAAATATCCCCAAAACATCCCCTAAATTCCCAAAAATATCCCCCAAAAATCCCCCAAATTCCCAAAATATCCTCCAAAACCCCCAAATTCCAAAAATATCCCCAAAAAAATCCCCCAAATTCCCAAAAATATCCCCAAAACATCCCCCAAATTCCCAAAAATATCCCCAAAAAAATCCCCCAAATTCCCAAAAATATCCCCCCAAAAAATCCCCCAAATTCCCAAAAATATCCCCCAAAAAATCCCCCAAATTCCCAAAAATATCCCCCAAAAAATCCCCCAAATTCCCAAAAATACCCCCCCCAAAAAAACCCACCAAATTCCCAAAAATATCCCAAAAAACAATAACCCCCCCCAAAAAATTCCTAAAATTCCCAGAAAATTCCCCAAAAATCCTTTTTTACATTCTCAAAAGAATTCCCCAAAACCACCAAAAAATCCCCAAAAAACACCGATTTTTTTTTAATTCTCTCAAAAAATGTCCCAAAAAATGCCCCCAAAATTCCCAAAAGATGCTCAACAAATTCCAAAAGATTTCTGGCCAAAAAATTCCCCACAAATCCCCAGAGATTTGCTCCAAAATTTCCTGCACATTCCCAAAATATTCCCAAAGAAATTAGCAAAAAATAAATCCCTTAAAATTGCCCCAAAATGCCTCCAAAAATGCTCAAAACATTCCCACAAAATTCCCCAAAAAATCCAACAAAATTCACCCCAAAGTTCCAGAAAAATTCCCCAAATATTTCCCGAAAACTTCCCCAAAAGATCCCCAGGAATTCAAAAAAATCCCCAAAAATTCCCAAGGTCCCCACGCGCTGCCGATCCCTGCTCGGTCCCCAATGGCCCCAATGTGTCCCCATTAATGTCCCCAATATGTCCCCAATGTGTCCCCATTAATGTCCCCAATGTCCCCATTAATGTCCCCAATATGTCCCCAATGTCCCCAATGTGTCCCCAATGTGTCCCCAATGGCCCCAATGTGTCCCCAATGTCCCCAATGTGTCCCCAATGACCCCAATGTGTCCCCATTAATGTCCCCAATGTCCCCAATGTCCCCAATGTGTCCCCAATGTGTCCCCAATGTGTCCCCAATGGCCCCAATGTGTCCCCAATGTGTCCCCAATGTCCCCAATGTGTCCCCAATGTCCCCAATGTGTCCCCAATGTGTCCCCAATGTCCCCAATATGTCCCCAATGGCCCCAATATGTCCCCAATGTGTCCCCAATGGCCCCAATGTGTCCCCACGGTCCCCAATGTCCCCATTAATGTCCCCAATGTGTCCCCAATGTCCCCAATGTCCCCAATGTGTCCCCACTGTCCCCAATGACCCCAATGTGTCCCCATTAATGTCCCCAATGTCCCCATTAATGTCCCCAATGGCCCCAATGTGTCCCCACTGTCCCCAATGACCCCAATGTGTCCCCACTGTCCCCAATGTGTCCCCAATGCGTCCCCACTGTCCCCAGGGTCCCCATTAATGTCCCCAATGTCCCCAATGTCCCACTATCCCCAATTCCCCCAATGTCCCCACTGATGTCCCCAATGTCCCCATTAATGTCCCCACTGTCCCCATTAATGTCCCCACTGTCCCCAATGTCCCCACTGTCCCCAATGCCCCCATTAATGTCCCCAATGTCCCCAATGTCCCCATTGATGTCCCCAATGTCCCTCACACAGCTCGGCGTCCGCCTCTCTCAGGGCTCTCTGTCCCCACAATGTCCCCACTGCCCCCACTGTCCCCAATGTCCCCATTAATGTCCCCAATGTCCCCAGTGTCCCCAATGTCCCCAATGTGTCCCCAATGTCCCCAATGCCCCCATTAATGTCCCCAATGTCCCCATTGATGTCCCCAATGTCCCTCACCCAGCTCGGTGTCCGCATCCCTCAGTGCTCTCTGTCCCCACTGTCCCCAATGTCCGCAATGTCCCCATTATTGTCCCCAATGTCCCCATTGATGTCCCCAGTGTCCCCAATGTCCCTCACCCAGCTCGGCGTCCGCCTCCGTGAGCGCCCTCTGTCCCCAATGTCCCCACTGTCCCCATTGATGTCCCCATTGATGTCCCCAATGTCCCCAATGTCCCCAATGTCCCTCCCCCAGCTCGGCGTCCGCCTCCCTGAGCGCCCGCTGTCCCCAATGTCCCCAATGTCCCCAATGTCCCCACTGTCCCCATTGATGTCCCCAATGTCCCCAATGTCCCTCACCCAGCTCGGTGTCCACCTCCCTGAGCACCCAATGTCCCCAATGTCCCCAATGTCCCCAATGTCTCTCTGTCCCTCACCCAGCTTGGCGTCCGCCTCCCTGAGCGCCCTCTGTCCCCAATGTCCCCAATGTCCCCAATGTCCCCACTGTCTCCAATGTCCCCAATGTCCCCAATGCCCCCAGTGTCCCCATTGATGTCCCCAATGTCCCCAATCCCTCACCCAGCTCTGTGTCCGCCTCCCTGAGCGCCCTCTGTCCCCACTGTCCCCACTGTCCCCACTGTCCCCACTGTCCCCACTGTCCCCAATGTCCCCACTGTCCCCACTGTCCCCAATGTCCCCACTGTCCCCACTGTCCCCACTGTCCCCACTGTCCCCACTGTCCCCAATGTCCCCAATGTCTCCACTGTCCCCACTGTCCCCACTGTCCCCACTGTCCCCAATGTCCCCACTGTCCCCCACTGTCCCTAACGCCCCCAATGTCCCCACTGTCCCCACTGTCCCCACTGCCCCCACTGCCCCCAATGTCCCCACTGTCCCCACTGTCCCCACTGTCCCCACTGCCCCCACTGCCCCCAATGTCCCCACTGTCCCCACTGCCCCCAATGTCCCCACTGTCCCCACTGTCCCCACTGTCCCCACTGTCCCCACTGTCCCCAATGTCCCCAATCCCTCACCCAGCTCTGTGTCCGCCTCCCTGAGCGCCCTCTCTCCGCGTCCCAGGACGTCGATGGTGGTGACAGGGACGGGCACCGCGGGGACGTCGAAGGTCCCCAAGGGCTCCGGGTACAGCTGCTCCGTCACCGGGTCACGCAGCGCGCGGGACAGACGGACGCGCACCTCGGGGGACACCGGGGACGACAGCTGGGGACGCGCGGGGGACGTTTGGGGACGTGAATGGCATTTATTCCCATTTTTTTCTGATTTTTTTCCGAATTTTTTCTAATTTTTTTCCATTTTTTTTTCTGATTTTTTTCCGATTTTTTCTAATTTTTTTCTGATTTTTTCAGCATTTTTTCTGATTTTTTTCCTGATTTTTTTCAGATTTTTTGGGGGGGATTCTGTCAATATTTTCTCAGGGTTTTCCAGGATTTTCTTCTGATTTTTTTGGCAATTTTGGGGGATTTTTTGGGTTTTTTTTTAGGATTTCTTGGGAATTTTGGGGTTTTTTTTTTTTGAGATTCTTTGGAGATTTTTGGGGGAATTTTTTCTGATTTTTTTGGGGGTTTTTGGGGATATTTTTGGGACACTTTGGGGACACTTTGGGGACACTCTGGGGCCACGGGGGTGCAGCTGCTCCGTCACCGGGTCACGCAGCGCGCGGGACAGACGGACGCGCACCTCGGGGGACACCGGGGACGACAGCTGGGGGACAGTGGGGACATTGGCGACCATGGGGACATCGGGGACATTGGGGACTTTGGGGACTTTGGGGACATTGGGGACTGTGGGGAGACGTTGGGGACATTGGGGGATTGGGGGACATTGGGGACATTGAGGGATTGGGGACATTGAGGACATCACAGGGATTGGTGACATTGGGAGGATTGGGGACATTGGGGACATTGGGAGGATTGGGGACATTGGGGACATTGGGGGGATTGGGGACATTGGGGACTTTGGGGAGACATTGGGGACATTGAGGGATTGGGGACATTGGGGACATCACAGGGATTGGTGACATTGGGGGGATTGGGGACATTGGGGACATTGGGGGGATTGGGGACATTGGGGACATTGGGGGGATTGGGGACATTGGGGACTTTGGGGAGACATTGGGGACATTGAGGGATTGGGGACATTGGGGACATTGGGGACATTGAGGGATTGGGGACATCGGGGACATCACAGGGATTGGTGACATTGGGGGGACTGGGGACATTGGGGACATTGGAGACCATGGGGACATTGGGGACATTGGGGACATTGGGGACTTTGGGGACTTTGGGGAGACGTTGGGGACATTGGGGGATTGGGGACATTGGGGACATTGAGGGATTGGGGACATTGGGGACATTGGGGACATTGAGGGATTGGGGACATTGAGGACATCACAGGGATTGGTGACATTGGGAGGATTGGGGACATTGGGGACATTGGGGGGATTGGGGAGACATTGGGGACATTGAGGGATTGGGGACATTGGGGACATTGGGGACATTGAGGGATTGGGGACATCGGGGACATCACAGGGATTGGTGACATTGGGGGGACTGGGGACATTGGGGACATTGGAGACCATGGGGACATTGGGGACATTGGGGGGATTGGGGACATTGGGGACTTTGGGGACTTTGGGGAGACGTTGGGGACATTGGGGGATTGGGGACATTGGGGACATCACAGGGATTGGTGACATGGGGGGGATTGGGGACATTGGGGACATTGGGGACATTGAGGGATTGGGGACATTGGGGACATCACAGGGATTGGTGACATTGGGGGGATTGGGGACATTGGGGACATTGGAGACCATGGGGACATTGGGGACACTGGGGAGGTTTTGGGGCATTTGAGGACATTTGGGGGGACATTGGGGACATTGGGAGGACTGGGGAGATTTGGAGACACCGGGGACAGTGGGGGGGACATGAATGGGATTGGGGACATTGTGAATGCTTTGGGGACATTGGGGACAATGTGGGAATTGGGGACATTGGGGACACCAATGGAGTCGGGGGACACTGGGAATGTTGGGGATATTGGGGACCATGGGGACAACGGGGACACTGAGGGAATTGAGGCATTGGGGACATTGGGGACATTGGGAGGGTTTGCAGACATTGGGGACATTGAGAACATTTCGGGGACATTGGGGGACACTGGGGACAATGTGGGAATTGGGGACATTGGGGACACCAATGGAGTCAAGGACACTGAGAATGTTGGGGACATTGGAGACCACGGGGACAGTGGGGACATTGAGGGACTGGGGACATTGGGGGACATTGGGGACCTTGGGGGACACTGCGGACATTGGGGACTTCGGGGACATTGGGGATTTTGGAGATATTTGAGGACGTTGGGGACATTGGGAATGTTGGGGACACTGGGGACACTGTGGGGGTTTGCAGGCATTGGGGACATCAGAGGGATTGGGGACATTGGGGACACTGGGGACAGTGTGGGAATTGGGGACATTGGGGACATTGGGGACATCAATGGACTGAGGGACACTGAGAATGTTGGAGACATTGGAGACCATGGGGACATTGGGGACACTGAGGGACTGGGGACATTGGGGACATTGGGGACATTGGGGAGACGTTGGGGGGACATGAATGGGATTGGGGACATTGGGAATGCTTTGGGGACATTGGGGACACCTTGGGGACATTGGGGTGATTGGGGACTTTGGGGACATTGGGGGATTGGGGACACTGGGGGACATTGGGGGGACATGAATGGGATTGGGGACATTGGGAATGCTTTGGGGACATTGGGGGATATTGAGGGGACATTGGGGGGACATTGGGGACACCTTGGGGACATTGGGGAACATTGGGGGGATTGGGGACATTGAGGACACCTTGGGGACATTGGGGTGATTGGGGACTTTGGGGACACTGAGGGGATTGGGGACATTGGGGACACCTTGGGGACATTGGGGGGACATTGGAGGCATTGGGGGACACTGGGGACAGTGGGGGGACATGAATGGGATTGGGGACATTGGGAATGCTTTGGGGACATTGGGGACATTGAGGGAATTGGGGACATTGAGGACACCTTGGGGACACCTTGGGGACACCTTGGGGACATTGAGGTGATTGGAGATTTTGGGGACATTGGGGGATTGGGGGACACTGGGGGACATTGGGGGTCATTGGGGGGACACTGAGGGGACATGAATGGGATTGGGGACATTGGGAATGCTTTGGGGACATTGGGGGATATTGAGGGGACATTGGGGGGACATTGGGGGGACATTGGGGGGACATTGGGGACATTGAGGACATTGGGGGGACATTGGGGGACACCAGGGACAGTGGGGGGACATGAATGGGATTGGGGACACTGGGGACACCTTGGGGACATTGGGGACATTGGGGGGATTGGGGACATTGAGGACACCTTGGGGACATTGGGGTGATTGGGGACTTTGGGGACACTGAGGGGATTGGGGACAGTGGGGGGGACATTGGGGACAGTGGGGGGGCATGAATGGGATTGGGGACATTTGGGGGGACATTTAGGGGACCTTGGGGACATTGGGGGGACATTGGGGGATTGGGGGACACTGGGGGACATTTGGGGGGACATTGGGGGGATTGGGGACTTTGGGGACATTGGGGACACCTTGGGGACACCTTGGGGACACCTTGGGGACATTGGGGACATTGGGGACATTGGGGACATTGGGGACATTGAGGGAACATTGGGGACACCTTGGGGACATTGGGGACACCTTGGGGACATTGGGGACACCTTGGGGACGTTGAGAATTTTGGGGGAATTTTTTTGACTTTTTGTGGGGATTTTTTTTTAATTTTGGGAATTTTCTGGGGGAATTTTTGGGGGAATTTTTGGGGGAATTTTTGGGGGAAACTTTGAGGAAATTTGGGGGAACTTTTGGGGGAATTTTTGGGGATTTTTGGGGAAACTTTGAGGAAATTTGGGGGAATTTTTTAGGGGAATTTTGGGAATTTTTGGGGGAAGTTTTTGGCATTTTTGGGGCATTTTGTGGGGAATTTTGGGGATTTTTTGGGGAGGAAACTTTGAGGAAATTTGGGGGAATTTTTGGGGGAATTTTTGGGGATTTTTGGGGAAACTTTGAGGAAATTTGGGGGAATTTTTGGGGGAAGTTTTGGGGATTTTTGGGGATTTTTGGTGAAACTTTGAGGAAATTTGGGGGAATTTTTGGGGGAATTTTTGGTGAAACTTTGAAGAAATTTGGGGGAATTTTTGGGGGAAGTTTTGGGGATTTTGGGGGAAACTTTGAGGAAATTTGGGGGAATTTTTTGGGGGAATTTTTGGGGATTTTGGGGGAAACTTTGAGGAAATTTTGGGGGGATTTTTTTTTTTTTTTTTTTTTTTTGGGGGGGGATTTATTGGCATTTTTTGTGATTTTTTGGGGGAATTTATTGGGAATTTTTGGGTGAATTTTTTTTGGAATTTATTGGGAATTTCTTGGCATTTTTGGGGGAAAATTTTTGGGCACTTCAAGGGAATTTTGGGGGAATTTTTAGGGGAATTTTGGGAATTTTTGGGGAAATCTTTTGGCATTTTGGGGGATTTTGGGGGGAATGTTTGGGACTTTTTTTTGCGTTTTTGGGGAAGTTTTGAGGAAATTTGGGGGAATTTTTTGGGGAATTTCCTGGGAATTTTGGGAATTTTTGGGGGAAGTTTTTGGCATTTTTGGGGCATTTTGGGGGGAATTTTTGGGATTTTTTTGGGGCGGAAACTTTGAGGAAATTTGGGGGAATTTTTTGGGGGAAATTTTTGGGGATTTTTGGGGAAACTTTGAGGAAATTTGGGGGAATTTTTTGGGGGGAATTTTTGGGGAAACTTTGAGGAAATTCGGGGGAATTTTTGGGGGAATTTTGGGGGAATTTTTGGGGGAATTTTTGGGATTTTTTTTGGGGAAACTTTGAGGAAATTTGGGGGAATTTTTTGGGGGGAATTTTTTGGGAAACTTTGAGGAAATTCGGGGGAATTTTGGGGGAATTTTGGGGGAATTTTTGGGGGAATTTTTGGGATTTTTTTTTGGGGAAACTTTGAGGAAATTTGGGGGAATTTTTGGGGGAAGTTTTGGGGGAAGTTTTGGGAATTTTTGGGGGGATTTTTGGGATTTTTGGGCATTTCTGTGCCCACCTGCAGCAGGATCCTGCGCGATCTCTCCAGGCGCCGCACCCGGCTCAGCCCGGCCGCGTGGCACAGGGACACGGCGTTGGTGGACAGGGGCGTGCACACCCCCAGCCTGCATTAATTAACACAATTCGTTAATTAGCATTAATTATTAGCACTAATTAGTCCAAAAATCCCAAAATTCCCATCCAAATCCCACCAAAAATGGCCCCAAAATCCCCAATCTGTGACACAGCGTTGGTGGACAGGGGCGTGCACACCCCCAGCCTGCCGTAATTAACACAATTTGTTAATTAGCATTAATTATTAGCACTAATCAGTCCAAAAATCCCGAAATTCCCATCAAAATCCCACTAAAAATGGCCCCAAAATCCCCAATCTGTGACACGGCGTGGGTGGACAGGGGCATGCACACCCCCAGCCTGCCGTAATTAACACAATTCGTTAATTAGCATTAATTATTAGCACTAATCAGTCCAAAAATCCCGAAATTCCCATCCAAATCCCACTAAAAATGGCCAAAAATCCCCAATCTGTGACACAGCGTTGGTGGACAGGGGCGTGCACACCCCCAGCCTGCTGTAATTAACACAATTTGTTAATTAGCATTAATTATTAGCACTAATTAGTCCAAAAATCCCAAAATTCCCATCCAAATCCCACTAAAAATGGCCCAAAAATCCCCAATCTGTGACACGGCGTTGGTGGACAGGGGCGTGCACACCCCCAGCCTGCATTAATTAACACAATTTGTTAATTAGCATTAATTATTAGCACTAATTAGTCCAAAAATCCCGAAATTCCCATCCAAATCCCACCAAAAATGGCCCAAAAATCCCCAATCTGTGACACAGCGTTGGTGGACAGGGGCGTGCACACCCCCAGCCTGCGCCAATTAACACAATTCGTTAATTAGCATTAATTATTAGCACTAATTAGTCCAAAAATCCCAAAATTCCCATCAAAATCCCACCAAAAATGGCCCCAAAATCCCCAATCTGTGACACAGCGTTGGTGGACAGGGGCGTGCACACCCCCAGCCTGCATTAATTAACACAATTTGTTAATTAGCATTAATTATTAGCACTAATTAGTCCAAAAATCCTGAAATTCCCATCAAAATCCCACCAGAAATGGCCAAAAATCCCCAATCTGCTACACAGCGTTGGTGGACAGGGGCGTGCACACCCCCAGCCTGCATTAATTAACACAATTTGTTAATTAGCATTAATTATTAGCACTAATTAGTCCAAAAATCCTGAAATTCCCATCAAAATCCCACCAGAAATGGCCAAAAATCCCCAATCTGCTACACAGCGTTGGTGGACAGGGGCGTGCACACCCCCAGCCTGCCGTAATTAACACAGTCTGTTAATTAGCACTAATTAATTATCCTTAATTAGCCAAAAATCCCGAAATTCCCATCAAAATCCCACTAAAAATGGCCTAAAAATCCCCAAAAATCCCCCCAAAAATCCCCAAACAGTGGCACAGGGAAGCAGCCCCAAGCCTGGGTGTAATTAACCCTAATTAATTAATTAGCACTAATTAATTGCCCTTAATTTGCCCCAAAATGCCAAAATTCCCATCAAAATCCCACTAAAAACCAACAAAAATCCCCCAAATTTCACCCAAACAGTGGTACAGGGACACAACCCCAAGCCTGGGGTTAATTAGCCCTAATTAATTAATTAGGGCTCATTAATTATTGTTAATTAGCCCCAAAATCCCCAAATTCCCATCCAAATCCCACTAAAAATGCCCCAAAAATCCCCCAAATTTCACCCAAACAGTGTTACAGGGGCATAGCACCAAGCCTGGGGTTAATTAACCCTAATTAATTAATTAACACTAATTAATTGCCCTTAATTTGCCCCAAAATGCCAAAATTCCCATCAAAATCCCACTAAAAACCAACAAAAATCCCCCAAATTTCACCCAAACAGTGGTACAGGGACACAACCCCAAGCCTGGGGTTAATTAGCCCTAATTAATTAATTAGGGCTCATTAATTATTGTTAATTAGCCCCAAAATCCCCAAATTCCCATCCAAATCCCACTAAAAATGCCCCAAAAATCCCCCAAATTTCACCCAAACAGTGTTACAGGGGCATAGCACCAAGCCTGGGGTTAATTAACCCTAATTAATTAATTAGCACTAATTAATTGCCCTTAATTTGCCCCAAAATGCCAAAATTCCCATCAAAATCCCACTAAAAACCAACAAAATCCCCCAAATTTCACCCAAACAGTGGTACAGGGACACAACCCCAAGCCTGGGGTTAATTAGCCCTAATTAATTAATTAGCACTAATTAATTGTCCTTAATAATCCCCAAAAAATCCCCCAAAATCCCCCCCAAAAAAATCCCAAATAATCCCCAAAAAATCCAAATACATTTCAAAGAAATCCCCCAAAATCCAAAATAATCTCCAAAACCCCCCCCAAAATCCCCTGAAACCCCTCAAAAATTTCCCAAAATTCAAAATTTTTCCCAAAATTTCCCGAATTTTCCCCAAATTTCGCACCTGGGCCCGATCTCCAGCAGCTCGTGGGGGCCCTGGGGGCTCAGGAAGCTCCAGGGGCCAAAATTCCTTCAAATTTTCCCCAAAAATCCCCAAAAAATCCCAAATAATCCCCAAAACTCCTCCCCAAATCCTTCCCAAAAATCCAAAATCCCCCAAAAAATCCCAAAAAATTCTCAAAACCTCCCCCAGAAACACAAAACAATCCCCAAAAATCCCCCTGATTTCCACAAAACTGCCCCAAATTCCCTCAAAACCCCCAAATTTCAAAAAAAAAATCCCAAATAATGCCCCCAAAAAAATCCCAAATAATCCCCACCAAAAATTCCAAAATTTCCCCAAAAAAACCTCCAAAAATCCCAAATAATCCCCCAAAAAATCCCAAATAATCCCCACCAAAAATTCCAAAATATCCTCCAAAAACCCTCCAAAAATCCCAAATAATCCCCCAAAATTCCCCACAATTTTTGCCGAATCGTTGCCAAAAATCGCCGAATTTCCCAAAATTTCACAATTTTTCCCAAAATTTCCCGAATTTCCCCAAATTTCGCACCTGGGCCCGATCTCCAGCAGCTCGTGGGGGCCCTGGGGGCGCAGGAAGCTCCAGGGGCCAAAATTCCTTCAAATTTTCCCCAAAAATCCCCAAAAAATCCCAAATAATCCCCAAAACTCCTCCCCAAATCCTTCCCAAAAACCCAAAATCCCCCAAAAAATCCCAAAAATTTCTCAAAACCTCCCCAAGAAACACAAAAAAATCCCCAAAAATCCCCCTGATTTCCACAAAACTGCCCCAAATTCCCTCAAAATCCCCAAATTTCAAAAAAAATCCCAAATAATGCCCCCAAAAAATCCAAAATTTCCCCCAAAAACCCTCCAAAAATCCCCCAAAAAATCCCAAATAATTCCCCCAAAAAATCCCAATTAATCCCCCAAAAAATCCCAAATAATCCCACCAAAAATTCCAAAATTTCCCCAAAAAACCCTCCAGAAATCCCCGTAAAATCCCAAATAATCCCCACCAAGAATTCCAAATAATCCCACCAAAAATTCCAAAATTTCCCCAAAAAACCCTCCAAAAATCCCCGTAAAATCCCAAATAATCCCCACCAAGAATTCCAAATAATCCCCCCAAAAAATCCCAAATAATCCCCACCAAAAATTCCAAAATTCCCCCAAAAAAACCTCCAAAAATCCCCAAAAAAATCCGAAATAATTCCCCCAAAAAATCCCAAATAATCCCCCAAAAAAATCCCAAATAATCCCCCCAAAAAATCCCAAATAATCCCCCCAAAAAATCCCAAATAATCCCCCAAAAAATCCCAAATAATCCCCCCAAAAAATCCCAAATAATTCCCCCAAAAAATCCCAAATAATCCCACCAAAAATTCCAAAATTTCCCCAAAAAAAACCTCCAAAAATCCCCAAAAAATCCCAAATAATCCCCCAAAAAATCCCAAATAATTCCCCCAAAAATTCCAAAATTTCTCCAAAAAACCCTCCAAAAATCCCCGTAAAATCCCAAATAATCCCCCAAAAAATCCCAAATAATCCCCCAAAAAATCCCAAATAATCCCCCCAAAAAATCCCAAATAATCCCCCCAAAAAATCCCAAATAATTCCCCAAAAAATCCCAAATAATCCCCACCAAAAATTCCAAAATTTCCCCAAAAAAACCTCCAAAAATCCCCAAAAAATCCGAAATAATTCCCCCAAAAAAATCCCAAATAATCCCCCAAAAAA
>JAYKTQ010000290.1:0-30731 GCA_036010785.1 Ammospiza maritima maritima
TGTAAAATCCCTGAAAAAAAATCCCGAAAAAACTCCCGAAAAAATCCTGAAAAAATCCCCAAATTCCACCCCAAACCCCCCCTGTGTTCCTCTGCGGCACCTCCATCGCTGCATTCCTGGTGAGAACCCGAAAATCCCAAAACACCCCCCAAAAAAATCCCAAATTCCCCCAAAATTCCCCCCAAATCCCCTCAAAAATCTCCCCAAAATCTACCCAAAATCCCCCACATCCCACCCCCAAAATCCCCTGGAAAAATCCCCCAAAATATTCCCCAAATCCTCCTAAAAACTTCCCCCAAATCTACCCCAAAATCCCCCTCAAAATCCCCCCAAAAAATCCCCAAAATTCACCCCAAAATCCCCTAAAATCCTCCTCAAAATCCCCCCCCAAATCTCCCCCAAAAATTCCCCCAAATCCTCCAAAATTCCCCCAAAATTCCCCCCAAAATCCTCCCCCCAAAATCCTCCCCCAAAATTCCTCTGAATGCCCCCCAAAATCTCCCTCAAAATTCCCACAAATCCCACCCCCAAAATCCTCCCAAATCCCGCCGAAAAATCCCCCAAAATCCCACCAAAAACTTCCCCCAAATCTGCCCCAAATTCCCCCCAAAAATCCCCAAAATTCACCCCAAAATCCCCTAAAATCCTCCCCAAAATCCCCACCCAAATCTCCCCCAAAAATTCCCCCAAATCCTCCAAAATTCCCCCAAAATTCCTCCGAATCCCCCCCAAAAATCTCCCCAAATCCCCCCCAAATTCCCTCAAATCCCCTCAAATTCTCCCCAAAATTTCCCCCCAAATTCCCCAAAATTCCCTCAAATTCCCCCCAAAAATTCCCCCAAAATTCCCTCAAAATTCCCCCAAAATTCCCCAAAATTACCCCAAAATCCCCCCAAATCCCCCAATTCCGCCCCTCCCCCAGGTCACGTGCGTGGTCGGAAACTTCCAGAACCAGGGGGGGGATTTGGGGTGGGGGGGGACCCCCCGAGCCCCCCCCGAGCTGCCCCCCCAGAACCCCCAACCCCCCCTGGAGGAGATCAGCGTCACGCAGGTGAGGAGACCCCAAAAACCGACCCCAAAAATGGGGGGGGGACCCCAAAAACCGACCCCAAAAATGGGGGGAGGGACCCCAAAAATTAACCCCAAAAATGGGGAGGGACCCCAAAAACCGACCCCAAAAATGGGGGGGGACCCCAAAAACCGACCCCAAAAATGGGGAGGGACCCCAAAGAAGCGACCCCAAAAATGGGGGGGAGGGACCCCAAAAAACCGACCCCAAAAACCGACCCCAAAAATGGGGGGGAGGGACCCCAAAAAACCGACCCCAAAAACCGACTCCAAAAATGGGGAGGGACCCCAAAAACCGACCCTAAAAACGGGGGGAGGGACCCCAAAAATTAACCCCAAAAAGGGACCCCAAAAATGTGGGGGACCTCCAAAAACCGACCCCAAAAAGGGACCTCAAAAATGGGGAGGGACCCCCAAAAACCGACCCCAAAAATGGGGAGGGACCCCAAAAACCGACCCCAAAAATGGGGGGAGGGACCCCAAAAACCAATCCCAAAAAGGGACCCCAAAAATGGGGGGGACCCCCAAAAACTGACCCCAAAAAGGGACCCCAAAAATGGGGGGGGACCCCAAAAACAGACCCCAAAAACCGACCCTAAAAACGGGGGGAGGGGACCCCAAAAATTAACCCCAAAAAGGGACCTCAAAAATGCGGGGGACCCCCAAAAACCGACCCCAAAAAGGGACCTCAAAAATGGGAGGGACCCCCAAAAACCGACCTCAAAAATGGGGGGGAGGGACCCCAAAAACCAATCCCAAAAAGGGACCCCAAAAATGGGGGGGACCCCAAAAAAGCGACCCCAAAAATGGGGAGCGACCCCAAAAACCGACCCTAAAAACGGGGGCGGACCCCCAAAAATCGACCCCAAAAATGGGGGGAGGGACCCCAAAAACCGACCCCAAAAATGGGGAGGGACCCCCAAAAATGGGGGGAACCCCCAAAAATGGGGAGGAACCCAAAAATAAGGGGAGGGACCCTAAAAAGGGACCCCAAAAATGGGGAGGGACCCCAAAAATTAACCCCAAAAATGGGGGGGATGGGGGGGGACCACCAAAAATGGGCCAGGGGACCCCAAAAATGAGGGGAGGGACCCTAAAAAGAGACCCCAAAAATGGGGGAGGGACCCCAAAAATGGGGGGGGGACCCCCAGAAATGGGGGAGGGACCCCAAAAAGGGACCCCAAAAATGGGGGAGGGGACCCCCCAAAAATGAGGGGAGGGACCCAAAAAAGGGGGGGGAGGGACCCCAAAAATGGGGGGGAACCCCCAAAAATGGGGGGGGAAACCCCAAAAAATGGGGGAGTGACCCCCCAAAAATGGGGCAGGGGACCCCCAAAAATGAGGGGAGGGACCCCAAAAAGGGACCCCAAAAATGGGAGGGAACCCTTAAAAATGGGGGGAGGGACCCCAAAAAGGGACCCCAAACATGGGGAGGGACCCCCAAAAATGGGGGAGGGACCCCAAAAATGAGGGGAGGGACTCCAGAAATGGGGGAGGGACCCCCAAAAATGGGGGGAGAGACCCCAAAAAGGGACCCCAAAAATGAGGGGAGGGACCCCAAAAATGAGGGGAGGGACCCCAAAAAGGGACCCCAAAAATGGGGGAGGGAACCCCAAAAATGGGGGAGGGACCCCAAAAATGAGGGGAGGGACCCCAAAAATGGGGGAAGGACCCCAAAAATGAGGGGAGGGACCCCAAAAATGGGGGGACCCTCAAAAATGGGGGGAGGGACCCCCCAAAAATGGGGGAGGGACCCCAAAAAGGGAGCCCAAAAATGGGGGAGGGAACCCCAAAAATGGGGGGAGGGACCCGAAAAATGAGGGGAGGGACCCCAAAAAGGGACCCCAAAAATGGGGGAGGGGACCCCAAAAATGGGGGAGGGACCCCAAAAATGAGGGGGAGGGACCCCAAAAATGGAGGAGGGACCCCCAAAAATGGGGGAGGGACCCAAAAAGGGACCCCAAAAATGGGGGGGACCCCCAAAAATGAGGGGAGGGACCCCAAAAAGGGAGCCCAAAAATGGGGGAGGGAACCCCAAAAAGGAATGGGGGGGGGAGGGACCCCAAAAATGAGGGGAGGGACCCCAAAAATGGGGGAGGGACCCCAAAAATGAGGGGAGGGACCCCAAAAAATGGGGGGGACCCTCAAAAATGGGGGGAGGGACCCCCCAAAAATGGGGGAGGGACCCCAAAAAGGGAGCCCAAAAATGGGGGAGGGAACCCCAAAAATGGGGGGAGGGACCCCAAAAATGAGGGGAGGGACCCCAAAAAATGGGGGGGACCCTCAAAAATGGGGGGAGGGACCCCCCCCAAAAATGGGGGAGGGGACCCCAAAAAGGGGACCCCAAAAATGGGGGGGACCCCCAAAAATGAGGGGAGGGGACCCCAAAAAGGGAGCCCAAAAATGGGGGAGGGAACCCCAAAAATGGGGGGAGGGACCCCAAAAATGAGGGGAGGGACCCCAAAAATGGGGAGGACCCTCAAAAATGGGGGGAGGGGACCCCCCCCAAAAATGGGGGAGGGACCCCAAAAAGGGACCCCAAAAATGGGGGGGGACCCCCAAAAAGGGGGGGAGGTACCCCAAAAAGGGACCCCAAAAATGGGGGGGACCCTCAAAAATGGGGGGAGGGACCCCCCCAAAAATGGGGGAGGGACCCCAAAAAGGGACCCCAAAAATGGGGGGGGACCCCCCAAAAATGAGGGGAGGGACCCCCAAAAATGGGGCAGGGGACCCCAAAAATGAGGGGAGGGACCCCAAAAAGGGACCCCAAAAATGGGGGGGACCCTCAAAAATGGGGGGAGGGACCCCCCCAAAAATGGGGGAGGGACCCCAAAAAGGGACCCCAAAAATGGGGGGGACCCCCAAAAATGAGGGGAGGGACCCCCAAAAATGGGGCAGGGGACCCCAAAAATGAGGGGAGGGACCCCAAAAAGGGACCCCAAAAATGGGGGGGACCCTCAAAAATGGGGGGAGGGACCCCCCCAAAAATGGGGGAGGGACCCCAAAAAGGGACCCCAAAAATGGGGGGGACCCCCAAAAATGGGGGAGGGCCCCCAAAAATGGGGGGAGGGACCCCAAAAAGGGACCCCAAAAATGGGGGAGGGCACCCCAAAAATGGGGGGAGGGACCCCAAAAAGGGACCCCAAAAATGGGGGGGACCCCCAAAAATGAGGGGAGGTACCCCAAAAAGGGAGCCCAAAAATGGGGGAGGGAACCCCAAAAATGGGGGGAGGGACCCCAAAAAGGGACCCCAAAAATTGGGGAGGGGACCCCAAAAAGGGATCCCAAAAATGGGGGGAGGGACCCCAAAAATGGGGGGGACCCCCAAAAATGAGCGGAGGGACCCCAAAAAGGGAGCCCAAAAATGGGGGAGGGAACCCCAAAAATGGGGGGAGGGACCCCAAAAAGGGAGCCCAAAAATGGGGGAGGGAACCCCAAAAATGGGGGGAGGGACCCCAAAAAGGGACCCCAAAAATGGTGGCAGGGAATTCCCAGCAGAAGGGGATCCCAAAATTTGGGGGGACACCCGAATTTGGGGTGACCTCCCCCCGTTCCCCCCCCAGGTGCGTCGGGCGGAGTTCCCAGCGGTGACCTGAGACACCCCGAAATCCGGGAACCCCAAAACCCGGGAACCCCAAAAACTGAGGAGCCTGAAAATTGGGGATCCCAAAAAAAATTTGGGGGAATTTATTTTGGAAATTTGGGAACCCCCCAAAAAATTTGGGGGCTTTTTAATTTGGGATCCCAAAAATTGGGGGAGTTCTGAAATTTGGGAACCCCCAAAAATTGGGGAGCTCTGAAATTTGGAATTCCAAAATTTGGGGAGTTCTGAAATTTGGGATCCCAAAATTTTGGGAGTTCTGAAATTTGGGATCCCAAAAATTGGGGAGTTCTGAAATTTGGGATCCCAAAATTTTGGGAGTTCTGAAATTTGGGAGCCCCAAAAATTGGGGAATTCTGAAATTTGGGATCCCCAAAATTTGGGATTTCTGAAATTTGGGATCCCAAAAATTGGGGAGTTCTGAAATTTGGGATCCCAAAATTTTGGGAGTTCTGAAATTTGGGATCCCAAAAATTGGGGAATTCTGAAATTTGGGATCCCAAAATTTTGGGAGTTCTGAAATTTGGGGATCCCAAAAATTGGGGAATTCTGAAATTTGGGAACCCCAAAATTTGGGACCTTTAAATTTGGGATTCCCAAAATTTGAGGATCCTGAAATTTGGGAACCCCAAAAATTTGGATCCCAGAATTTTGGGAATGTGGAATTTTGGGATTCCAAAAAATTTCGGGGAATTCTGAAATTTGGGATCCCAAAAATTGGGGAATTCTGAATTTTGGGATCCGGTAATTTGAGGATCCCAAATTTGGGAACCCCAAAAATTTGGACTTTCCTAAAATTCGGGGAATTCTGGAAATTTGGGATCCCAAAATTTGGGAAATTCTGAATTTGGGGGGGGGGGGGAGGGGAGGGATTTTTTGGGGGTGGGGGAGGGGCAATAAAGCGGCTTTGTCTGACCCCTTCCCCCCCCCCCGTGTCTGTTTGGAGAATTTGGGGGGAATTTGGGGAATTTTGGGGGGATTTGGGGGGAATTTGGGGAATTTTGGGGGGGATTTTGGTGAATTTTGGGGGGATTTGGGGGGAATTTGGGGAATTTTGGGGGGGATTTTGGGTGGATTTGGGGGGATTTGGTGAATTTTGGGGGGATTTGGGGTGAATTTTGGGGGGATTTGGGGGGGATTTGGTGAATTTTGGGGGGGATTTTGGGAGGATTTTTAGGGAGATTTGGGGGAAGATTTTGGGGAGATTCGGGGGGGGATTTGGGGGGAATTTGGTGAATTTTGGGAGATTTTTTGGTGGGGTTTTGGGACAATTTTGGGGGGGATTTGGGGAGAATTTTGATGAATTTTGGAGGATTTGGGGGGAATTGCCACCTATAGAAAGGGGCGTGGCCAAACCCCACGTGCCCGCAGGCAGCAATGGGAGCGGGCTGGGCTAGCGGTGGGCGTGGCTTTATTATCGTGAACGGAAATGGGCGTGGTTCTGCCGGCGCGCGTGGAGTGGGCGTGGCCATCAAAGCCACGCCCTGTGAGAGTGCGGAAGCGAGAGGGCGTGGTCAAATTAAAACCACGCCTCTTTTAAAAAATGGGCGGGGTTTAGGGGCGGGGGCTTGCATGAGCATAGTGAAGACAGGCCACGCCCACTCGGGCTGTGATGTGCAGGCCCTGAAGGGGGCGTGGTCCGATCAGGCCACGCCCCCCCACGTCTGCGGCGGGGTGGACGCTGGAAGGGGCGTGGCGTGTGAGGGGGGATGTGCATTGTGGGCGTGTGGTCATCTCAGGCCCCCGCCCACTCAAACCGCGGCGGTGCAGGCGCCGAGGGGGCGTGGCTTTTCGAGGGAGACGTTGTTTGTGGGCGTGGTCAGATCAGGCCACGCCTCCTCGAAACTGCGGCTGTGCCGGAACGGAGGGGGCGTGCGGTGGGTGTGCGTTGTGGGCGTGGCCACGCAAGGCACCGCACCCCTGGGACTGCGGCTGTGCGGAAACGGAGGGGGCGTGGCTTGTTCGGGGATGCGCTTTGTGGGCGGTGGCAACATCCGGCCACCGCCCCCTCTGACTGCGGCTGTGCGGAAACGGAGGGGGCGTGGCTTGCGACGGGAGATGCGCTTTGTGGGCGTGGCCACGTGAGCCCCCGCCCCCTCTGAGTGCGGCTGTGCCGCCACGGAGGGGGCGTGGCTTGTGCGGTGGGTGTGCGTTGTGGGCGTGGCCAGGCCAGACCCCGCCCCCTGGGACTGCGGCGGGGCGGGCGCGGCTCCGGCGGCCGAGGGTGAGTGGGGGGGCCCGGGGGGGCTCTGGGGGATTTCGGGGCGCTTTGGGTAAATTTCGGGGCGTTTTGGTCAATTTTGGGGCGGATTTGGGGGATTTTGGGGTGGGGGGGGGAATTTGGGAGGATTTTTCTTGAATTTTGGGGGATCTCGGTGAGGTTTTGGGGGGTTTGGGGGGGATTTTTTGGATTTTGGGGGGATTTGTGGAGATTCTGCGGGGATTTTGGTGAATTTGGGGGTGTCTTGAAGGATTTGGAGGGGATTTTGGTGAATTTGGGGGAGGATTTGGAGGGGTTTTGTGGGGGATTGGGTGAGATTTTGGGGGGGGATTTTGGGGGGGATTTTTGGCGAATTTTGGGGGATCTTGGTCAGATTTTCTGAGGTTTTTGGGGGGATTTTCGGGGGGATTTTGGGGGGATTTCGGTGAATTGAGGGGGATTTTTTTGGAAGATTTGGGGGGATCTCGGTGAGATTTTGGGGTTTTTTTTTGGGGGGGGGGATTTTGGGGGATTTTTGGCGAATTTTGGGGGGGACCTTGGTGAGATTTTGTGAGGTTTTTGGGGGCATTTTGGGGGGGATTTTGGGGAATTTTGGGGGGCTGTCCGAGGTGCTGAAAGGGGCGGGGCCTCCATTACTGAGACCCCACCCCCAATTCTGGGACCCTCCCCCCTATTCTGAGACCCCCTCCATCAATTCTGGGACCCCTCTCCCCAAATCCTGGGCACCCCCAAAATCTTCAAAACCCCCCCCAATTCTGAGACCCCCCACCCCAAATCCCCCCCCAGACCCCAAAATCCCCGGACCCCCGTGACCCCCACCCATTCCCCAGGACCCCCCAGGACCCCTCCCCAATTCCGGGGGTCCCCGTTTGGCCCCCTCGGCCCCAGGACCCCCCCCAGGACCCCTCCCCAATTCCCGGGGAGCCCCAGGACCCCCCAGGACCCCCCAGGACCCCCTCCCCAATTCCGGGTGTCCCCGTTTGGCCCCCCCGGCCCCCAGGACCCCCCCAGGACCCCTCCCCAATTCCCGGGGTCCCCCCAGAACCCCCCAGGACCCCCCCCAGGCCCCTTCCCCAATTGCGGGGGTCTCCCAAGCCCCCTCCCCAATTTCGGGGGGTCCCCGTTTTGCCCCCACCCGGCCCCAGGACCCCCCCAGGACCCCTCCCCAATTCCGGGGGTCCCCGTTTGCCTCCCCCCGGCCCCAGGACCCCCCCAGCCCCCTCCCCAATTCCGGGGGTCCCCGTTTGGCCCTCCCCGGCCCCCAGGACCCCCCCAGCCCCCTCCCCAATTCCGGGGGTCCCCGTTTGGCCCCCCCGGCCCCAGGACCCCCCCAGCCCCCTCCCCAATTTCGGGGGTCCCCGTTTGCCCCCACCGGCCCCAGACCCCCCCAGGACCCACAGCCCCCTCCCCAATTCCGGGGGTCCCCGTTTGCCCCCCCCCGGCCCCAGGACCCCTCAGCCCCCTCCCCAATTCCGGGGGTCCCCGTTTGCCCCCCCCCGGCCCCAGGACCCCCCCAGGACCCCTCCCCAATTTCGGGGGTCCCCGTTTGCCCCACCCCGGCCCCGGGTATTCCCGGCCGTAACACGGATCCCCTCCGGCCGCGCTGTTATTGCTGGAGAATACGCGGAGCCGAGGGGACGCCCCGGCCTCGGGACCCCCGGGACCCCTCCCCAAAATAGCAAACACCCCGGACCCCTCCTCCCAAAATAACACACAGGGACCCCTCCCCAAATAACACCCAGGGACCTCCGGGACCCCTCCCAAATCAGGGACCCCTTCCCAAAATAACAAACACCCAGGGACCCCCTCCCCAAATAACACCCGGGGACCCCTCCCCAAAATAACAAACACACAGGGACCCCTCCCCAAATAATACCCAGGACCCCTTCCCAAAATAACAAACACCCCGGGACCCCTCCCCAAATAATACCCGGGGACCCCTCCCCCAAATAACACCCGGGGACCCCTCCCCAAAATAACAAACACCCGGGGACCCCTCCCCAAATAACACCCAGGGACCCCTCCCCAAAATAACAAACACCCCGGGACCCCTCCCCAAATAACAGACAGGGACCCCTCCCCAAATAACACCCGGGGACCCCTCCCCAAAATAACAAACACCCGGGGACCCCTCCCCAAATAATACCCAGGGACCCCTCCCCAAATAACACACAGGGACCCCTCCCCCAAATAACACACAGGACCTCCGGGACCCCTCCCAAATCAGGGACCCCTTCCCAAAATAACAAACACCCCGGGACCCCTCCCCACAATAATACCCAGGGGACCCCTCCCCAAAATAACACACAGGGACCCCTCCCCAAATAATACCCAGGGACCCCTTCCCAAAATAACAAACACCCCGGGGACCCCTCCCCAAATAATACCCGGGGACCCCTCCCCCAAATAACACCCGGGGACCCCTCCCCAAAATAACAAACACCCGGGTACCCCTCCCCAAATAACACCCAGGGACCCCTCCCCAAAATAACAAACACCCCGGGACCCCCTCCCCAAATAACAGACAGGGACCCCTCCCCAAAATAACACACAGGGACCCCTCCCCAAAATAACAAACACCCAGGGACCCTCCCCAAATAACAGACAGGGACCCCTCCCCAAATAACACCCGGGGACCCCTCCCAAAATAACACACAGGGACCCCTCCCCAAATAACACCCGGGGACCCCTCCCCAAAATAACACCCAGGGACCCCTCCCCAAATAACACCAGGGACCCCCTCCTCAAAATAACACCCGGGGACCCCTCCCCAAATAACACCCGGGGACCCCTCCCCAAAATAACAAACACCCAGGGACCCCTCCCCAAATAACACCCAGGGACCCCTCCCCAAATAACACCCAGGGACCCCTCCCCAAAATAACACCCGGGGACCCCTCCCCAAAATAACAAACACCCGGGGACCCCTCCCCAAAATAACAAACACCCCGGGACCCCTCCCCAAATAACAGACAGGGACCCCTCCCCAAATAACACCCAGGGACCCCTCCCCAAAATAACACCCGGGGACCCCTACCCAAAATAACACACAGGGACCCCTACCCAAATAACACCCCGGGGACCCCTCCCCAAATAACAGACAGGGACCCCTCCCCAAAATAACACCCGGGGACCCCTACCCAAAATAACACACAGGGACCCCTCCACCCAAATAACACCCCGGGGACCCCTCCCCAAATAACACCCGGGGACCCCTCCCCAAAATAACACACAGGGACCCCTACCCAAATAACACCCCGGGGACCCCTCCCCAAAATAAAAAACACCCAGGACCCCTCCTCAAATAACACACAGGGACCCTCTCCCCAAAAAACACACCAGGGACCCCTCCCCAAATAACACACAGGGACCCCTCCCCAAAATAACACCCGGGGACCCCTACCCAAAATAACACACAGGGACCCCTCCCCAAATAACACACAGGGACCCCTCCCCAAATAACACCCGGGGACCCCTCCCCAAATAACACACAGGGACCCCTCCCCAAAATAACAAACACCCAGGGACCCCTCCTCAAATAACACCCAGGGACCCCGGGACCCCTCCCCAAATCAGGGACCCCCCCCCCAAATAACACCCAGGGACCCCTCCTCAAATAACACCCAGGGACCCCGGGACCCCTCCCCAAATCGGGGACCCCTTCCCAAATAACACCCAGGGACCCCTCCCCAAAATAACACCCAGGGACCCCTCCCCAAATCAGGGACCCCCCCTGGAACCCCTCCCCAAAGTAACACCCAGGGACCTCGGGACCCCTCCCCAAATCGGGGACCCCCTCCCCAAATAACACCCTGGGGCCACCCTGGGACCCCTCCCCCAAATAACACCCAGGGACCCCTCCCCAAATCAGGGACCCCATCCCAAATAACACCCAGGGACCCCTCCCCAAATAACACCCAGGGACCCCCGGGACCCCTCCCCAGATCAACCAGGGACCCCCACCCGGGAGCCCCGGGAATCCCCTGGGGACACTCGGGGACACCGAGGAACGGCCCGAGGGTCCCCCGGGGACACCCGGGAACCGCGGGGAGACCCCCGGGGACACCCAGAGACCCCTCCCCAAATCGGGGACCCCCTCCCCAAAGAACACCCAGGGATTCCTCCGCCCCCCCCCCCCCCCCCCCCAATCCCGGAACCAACCTGGGACCCCCCGAGGGACCCCCGGGGACACCGAGAGACCCCCAGGGACCCCTTTAGGGACACCCAGGGACCCCCAGAGACCCCCAGGGACCCCTTTAGGGACACCCAGGGACCCCCAGAGACCCCCAGGGACCCCTTTAGGGACACCCAGAGACCCCCAGAGACCCCCACGGACCCCTTTAGGGACCCCTTTAGGGACACCCGGGGACACCGAGAGACCCCCAGGGACCCCTTTAGGGACACCCAGAGGACCCCCAGGGACCCCCAGGGACCCCTTTAGGGACACCCAGAGACCCCCAGGGACTCCTTTAGGGACACCCAGGGACCCCCAGAGACCCCCAGGGACCCCCAGGGACCCCTTTAGGGACACCCAGAGACCCCCAGGGACCCCCAGGGACCCCTTTAGGGACACCCAGGGTCACTCAGGGACCCATTTTGAGACCCCCAGGGACCCCCAGGGACCCCCAGAGACCCCCAGGGACCCCTTTAGGGACACCCAGGGACCCCCAGGGACACCCAGGGACCCCTTTAGGGACCCTTTTAGGGACCCCCAGGGACCCCCAAGGACCCCCAGGGAACCCCCGCACCCAGGGACCCCTCCCCATCCCGGGACCACCCCTCCCCAAATCAGGGACCCCCATAAGGGACACCCAGGGACCCCCCGTGGGGACACTCGGGGACCTTGGGGACCCCCAGAAGCCCCCCCACAAGGGACCCCCCAGGGACCCACTGGGACCCCCCCTAAGGGACACCCAGGGACCACCCAGGGACACCCAGGGACCCCCAGGGACCCTTCCTCATCCCGGGACCCCCTCCCCAAATCAGGGACCCCCCATAAGGGACACCCAGGGACCACCCAGGGACCCCCCCGGGGACAGCTGGGGACACTTGGGGACACCCGGGAGCCTTGGGGACCCCCAGGGACCCCCCCTGGGGACACTTGGGGACACCGGGGAAGGGCTGGGAAGAGTCGGGAGAGCCTCGGGTGGCCCTTGGGGACCCTCGGGTGGCCCTCGTGTGACCTTTGGGGACACTGGGGTGGCCTTTGGGGACCCTCGTGTGACTTGGGGACCCTCAGGTGGCTTTGGGGACCCTCGGGTGGCCCTCGTGCGACCTTTGGGGACACTGGGGTGGCCCTTGGGGACCCTCGTGTGACTTGGGGACATTTCTGTGACCTTTGGGGACCCACGGGAGAGCCTCAGGTGGCCTTTGGGGACCTTGGTGTGACTTTTGGGGACACTCAGGTGACTTGGGGGACACTGAGATGGCCTTGGGGACCTCAGGTGGCCCTTGGGGACCCTCAGGTGGCTTTGGGGACACTCAGGTGGCCCTTGTGTGACCTTTGGGGGACCCTCAGGAGAGCCTCGGGTGGCCTTTGGGGACACTGGGGTGGCCCTCGGGGACACTCAGGTGGCCTTTGGGGACCTTGGTGTGACTTTTGGGGACACTCAGGTGACTTGGGGACACTGAGGTGGCTTTGGGGGACCCTCAGATGGCCCTCGTGTGACCTTTGGGGGACACTGGGGTGGCCTTTGGGGACACTCAGGAGAGCCTCGGGTGGCCCTTGGGGACCCTCAGGTGGCCTTTGGGGACCCTCGTGTGACTTGGGGACACTGGCGTGGCCCTTGGGGACACTTGTGTGACCCTTGGGGACCCAGGGGTGGCTTTTGGGGACCTTGGTGTGACTTGGGGACACTCAGGTGACCTTTGGGGACATTTGTGTGACTTTTGGGGACCCTCCTGTCCCCCTTGTGCCCCTCGTGTGACACGTGTGACCCTCGTGTGGCCTCTGGGGACATTTCTGTGGCCATTTCTGTGGCCAGGGTCCACTGGGGACCTTTGGGGACCCCTGTGTCACCTGTGGAGACCCTCAGGTGACATTTGGTGACACACGTGACCCTCCTGAGACCTTTGGGGACATTTGGGGGCCTTTGTGTGACCTTTGGGGACCCTCTGGTGACCCTTAGGTGACCTTTAGTGACACGTGTGACCGTCGTGTGACCTTTGGGGACCCGCATGTGACATGTGTGACAATAGTGACCCTAAATGACCCTTGGTGACCTTTCTGTGACCTTTCTGTGACCCTTGGTGTCCCCCCGTGTGACAACGGAGGGTGGGCGTGTCCCCGCGCTCGCCCCGCCCCCTTTTATCCCAGAGGGGCGGTGCCACGCATCTCATTAAGCGCGTGGCCACGCCCCCTCGACGTCTGAGGGCGGGAACAGCGCTGAGGCCAAGCCGCGCTCTGATTGGCTGAGCCGCCACGGCGGGAAAGGCGCTGAGGGGAGCTCTGCTCCGATTGGCCGAGAGATTCGCGCTCACTGCGGTGGGCGGGACCACCTCTGAGGGGAGCACTACTCTGATTGGCTGAGCGCTGCCGGTGCGCGCAGCTGATTGGCTGCGCTGTGCGGCGGCGGCCCCGCTGCTGGGCATGGCGGCGGCTCTGGAGCGGGCGCTGGGCCCGGCGGCGCCGGGGCGAGGCTCGGAGGCGGCGCTGCCACCGCTGCCGGTGCTGGTGCTGGGCCCGGCGGGCTCGGGCCGCACCTCGCTGCTGCTGCGGGCGGCGCTGGCGGGCGGCGCCGACGGGCACCGAGCGCTGTTCCTGGCGCCCAGCGCCGTCCCGCGGCTCCCGGGAGGGCCCGGCGGGCCCGGCACCGACCCGAGGGCGCTGCAGGTGAGCGGGGAACGGGAACGGGGACGGGAACCGGGCGGGGTTTGCTGAGGGGGAGGTGGGGATGGCCGGGAGGGGCGGGGCTTGCTGAGAAGCAGCGAGAGGGAGGCGGGGTTTGCTGAGGGGGCGGGGTTTGCTGAGGGGCCGCGACGAGGGGGCGGAGTTTGTAGTGGGGCGGGGCTTGCTGGAGAGCCGGGACGGGGTGAGGGTTGCTGAGGGGGCGGGGCTTGTCTGGAGAGGCGTGGCTTGATGGGGCGGGGCTTGCCGAAGGTCCGCGAGGGTGAGGCGGGGTTTGCTATGGGGGCGGGGCCGTGTTCATGTGGGCGTGGCTTTGACTGAATGTATTAACGAAGAGGCGTGGCCTGAAAGGGGCGTGGCGTTGTCCTTTTGTGGGCGGGGCTGTGCATGTGGGCGGGGTTTGGGGGGTTCGCCGTTCATGGCGGGTGTGAAAGGATTTGGGGACCTGGTCTGACTCTTGTCCCTCTGTCCCCCTGTCCCTCTGTCCCCCTGTCTCCGTCCCTCTGTCCCCTCTCCTCTGTCCCATGTCCCCCCTCTCCCCTATCCCCTGTCCCTTTTGTCCCCCTGTCCCTTTTGTCCCCCTGTCCCTCGGTCCCCTCTCCCCCCCATCCCTCTGTCCCTGTCCCCCTGTCCTCTTGTCCCTCTGTCCCCTGTCCCCTATGCCCCCCATCCCCCTGTCCCTCTGTCCCCTGTCCCCCTGTCTGTCTATTTCTCTGTCCCTTGTCCCTCTGTCCCTCTGTCCCCTGTCCCCCCCATCCCCCTGTCCCTCTGTCCCTCCCTGTCCCTCTGTCCCCTGTCCCCCTGTCTGTCTATTTCTCTGTCCCTTGTCCCTCTGTCCCTCTGTCCCTCTGTCCCCTTCCCCCATCCCCCTGTCCCTCTGTCCCCTGTCCCCCTGTCTATTTCTCTGTCCCTTGTCCCTCTGTCCCTCCATCTCCTTTATCCCCTCTGTCCCCCTGTCCTCCTGTCCCTCTGTCCCCCATCCCTCCATCCCCCTGTCCCTCCGTCCCCCTCTCCTCTGCCCCCTGTGCCTCTGTCTCCATTATCCCCATTGTCCCCCCGTCCCTCTGTCCCTGTCCCCCTGTCCCCTTCTCCCCTGTCCCCCTGTCCCCCTGCCTCTCTCCCCGTGTCCCCCTGTCCCTCTATCCATCTGTCCCCTCCGTCCCCCCCACCGTCCGTCCGTCCGTCCGTCCGTCCGTGCCCCCGGCAGCGCCTGCAGCTGCGCTACCCCCGCTCCCGCCTGTCGCTGTGTCGCGAGCTGCTGTCGCTGTCGCTGTCCCCGTGCCCGCCTCCCTCCCTGCTGCTGCTGGACGGGCTGGAGCGCTACCTGTCCCCGTCCCCGGCCGTCCCCGGCCGCCACCGGCCCGGGCTGTCCCCGGCCGCGCCCTCGCGGCTGGCGGCGCTGCTGCTGGAGCTGTCGCGCGTCCCCTCGCGGTGTCCCCGCGGTGTCGCCGCGCAGGTGGTGGCGGCGCTGCGGCTGCCGCCGCCCGGGCCGCGCGTGCTGGGGCCGCTGCTGCGCTTCTTCCCCGCGCGGTGCCGCCTGAGCCCCGGCACGGCGCGGCGCGGGCGGCGCCGCCACGCGCGGGTGACGCTGCGCTGTCCCGGGAGCGCCGCGCGGCGGTGGCGGCTGAGCCTTGGGGACGGCGGGGACGGCGACGGCGACGGAGATGGGGACGGCGATGGGGACGGAGAGGGTGACAGCGATTGGGACGGAGAGGGTGACAGCGATTGGGACGGCCCTGGGGACAGCGATTGGGACAACGATGGGGACGGCGATGGGGACAATGATGGGGACGGCGATGGGGACAACGATGGGGACAGCGGCGGCGAGGAGGAGTGGATGTGACACGGCCACCTCGGGTGACACGGACCCGATGGCACCCCTTCAGTGACAGGGATGCGGTGACATCCTTCCCGTTGGTGACAAGGGGACACGGGCCCGATGGCACCTCCTCAGTGACAAGGACGCGGTGACATCCTTCCCGTTGGTGACAAGGGGACACGGGCCCGATGGCACCTCCTCAGTGACAGGGATGCGGTGACATCCTTCCCGTTGGTGACAAGGGGACACGGGCCCGATGGCACCTCCTCAGTGACAGGGATGTGGTGACATCCTTTCCGTTGGTGACAAGGTGACACGGGCCCGATGGCACCTCCTCAGTGACAAGGACACAATGTCACCCCCTCCGTCGGTGACAAAGACTCAATGTCACCCCCTCCATCGGTGACACGGACCCCATGGGTGACACGGCCACCCCAGGAGTGACACGGACCCAATGGCACCCCCTCAGTGACAAGGACGCAATGTCACCCCCCTATTGGTGACAAGGACCCGATGAGTGACATGGACCTGGTGTCACCCCCCCATTGGTGACACGGACCCCATCGGTGACACGGCCACCCCAGGAGTGACACGGACCTGATGTCACCCCTCCATCGGTGACACGGCCACCCTAGGAGTGACACGGACCCGATGTCACCCCCCTATTGGTGACAAGGACCCGATGAGTGACACGGACCCGATGTCACCCCCCCCGTTGGTGACACGGCCACCCACATGGGTGACACAGACCCGGTGTCACCCCCCCAGTGATAAGGACTCGATGTGAGCCCCACCATGAGTGGCAGGGACCTCAGTGTCACCTCCCTGTCACTGGTGACAAGGACACAGTGGGTGGCACGGGCTCGGTGTCCCCTCCCTGTCGCCGGTGACACCCTGATGTCCCCTCCCTGTCACTCATGACAAGTTCCCGATGTCCCCTCCCTGTCACTGGTGACAGGGACACAGTGTGTGACAGGGACTTGGTGTCCCCTCCCTGTCACTGGTGACAGGGACACAGTGTGTGACAGGGACTCGGTGTCCCCTCCCTGTCCCCTCCCTGTCCCTGGTGACACAGTCCTGACGTCACCTCCCCGTCACTGGTGACAAGGACCTGATGAGTGGCACGGCCTCGGTGTCCCCTCCCTGTCCCTGTCCCTGTCCCTGTCCCTGTCCCCTGCCAGGCCCTGGGGACACAGGGGTGACACGGTGCCAGGTGTCCCTGTCCCCTCCTTGTCCCTATCCCTGTCCTTGTCCCCGTCCCTGTCCCTGTCCCCTGTCCTTGTCCCTGTCCCTGTCCCCTGTCCCTGTCCCTATCCCCTGTCCTTGTCCCCTGTCCCTGTCCTTGTCCCCTGTCCCTGTCCCCTGTCCTTGTCCCCTGTCCCTGTCCCTGTCCCCTGTCCTTGTCCCTGTCCCCTGTCCTTGTCCCTGTCCCTGTCCCTGTCCTTGTCCCCTGTCCTTGTCCCCTGTCCCTGTCCCCTGTCCCTGTCCCTGTCCTTGTCCCTGTCCCTGTCCCCTCCCTGTCCCCTGTCCTTGTCCCTGTCCCTGTCCCCCAGCCAGGCCCTGGGGACACAGGAGGTGACACAGAGGTGACACAGAGGTGACACAGAGGTGACACAGAGGTGACACGGTGCCAGGTGTCCCCTCCCTGTCCCTTTCCCCCATAGGGCTCTGGTGGCATTGGTGACATTGGTGACACAGAGGTGACACAGTGGTGACACAGTGGTGACACAGTGCCAGCTGTCCCTGTCCCTGTCCCTGTCCCTGGGGACACAGTGGTGACATTGGTGACACAGTGGTGACACAGTGGTGACACAGAGGTGACACAGAGGTGACACAGTGCCAGGTGTCCCCTCCCTGTCCCTGTCCCTGTCCCTGGGGACACAGTGGTGACATTGGTGACCCATTGGTGACCCATTGGTGACACAGAGGTGACACAGAGGTGACACAGTGCCAGGTGTCCCTGTCCCTGTCCCTGTCCCTGGGGACACAGTGGTGACATTGGTGACACAGTGGTGACACAGTGGTGACACAGTGGTGACGCGCTGCCAGGTGTCCCCTCCCTGTCCCTGTCCCTGTCCCTGTCCCCCACAGGGCTCTGGTGGCATTGGTGGCATTGGTGGCAGGAGGTGACACGGTGCCAGGTGTCCCCACCCTGTCCCAGCTGGGGGTTCCTGATAAGCCTTATCAGCCCCTCCCCCGCCCAGCCCTGCCCTGCAGGGCCCCAATGTCCCCCAAAATGTCAGAAAATGTCCCCAAAACGTCCCCAGGGCCTGTCCCAGTGTCCCCAGAGTGTCCCCAAATTGCCACAAAATTGTCCCCAGGGCCTGTCCCGGTGGCCTGGGCCACCCCTGCAGGGCCCCACTGTCCCCAAAGTGTCACAAAGTGTCCCCAGAGCGCTCCCAATGTCCCCAAAGTGTCACAAAGTGTCCCCAGGGTGCTCCCAATGTCCCCAGAGTGTCACAAAGCGTCCCCAGGGTGCTCCCAATGTCCCCAAAGTGTCACAAAGTGTCCCCAGAGCGCTCCCAATGTCCCCAAAGTGTCACAAAGTGTCCCCAGGGCGCTCCCAATGTCCCCAAAGTGTCACAAAGTGTCCCCAGGGCGCTCCCAATGTCCCCAAAGTGTCCCCGGGTCCTGTCCCAGTGTCCCCAGTGATCCCAGTGTCCCCCCAGTGTCCCCAATGTCCCTCCCAGTCCCTCCCAGTCCCTCCCAGTTACCCCCCAGTGCTTCCAGTGCCCTCCCAGTGTCCCCCCATTGTCCCCATTGTCCCTCCCAGTATCCCCCAGTCCATCCCAGTATAATCCCAGTGTCTCTCCCAGTCCCTCCCAGTCACCCCCCAGTATCCCCCAGTCCCCCCCAGTGTCCCCATTGTCCCTCCCAGTTACCCCCCAGTACCATCCCAGTGTCCCCCCAGTGTCCCCCAGTTCCCTCCCAGTCCCCCCCAGTCCCTCCCAGTTACCCCCCAGTGTCCCCCCATTGTCCCCATTCCCCTCCCAGTATCACCCAGTCTATCCCAGTATAATCCCAGTGTCTCTCCCAGTCCCTCCCAGTTCCCTCCCAGTATCCCCCAGTGCCACCCCAGTGTCCCCCCCAGTGTCACCCAGTCCCTCCCAGTGTCCCCAGTACCATCCCAGTATAATCCCAGTTACCCCCCAGTGTCCCCCAGTGTCCCCCAGTATCCCCATTGTCCCTCCCAGTTACCCCCCAGTATCACCCAGTGCCACCCCAGTGTCCCCATTCCCATCCCAGTGCCCCCCAGTCCCCCCCAGTACCATCCCAGTGCCTCCCAGTTACCCCCCAGTATCACCCAGTGTCCCCCAGTGTCCCCCAGTACCATCCCAGTGTCACCCAGTCCCCCCCAGTCCCTCCCAGTACCATCCCAGTCCCTCCCGGTGTCCCCCCCAGTATCACCCAGTCCCCCCCCAATCCCTCCCAGTGTCCCCAGTACCATCCCAGTATAATCCCAGTTACCCCCCAGTCCCTCCCAGTTACCCCCCAGTGTCCCCCCATTGTCCCCATTCCCCTCCCAGTATCCCCCAGTCCATCCCAGTATAATCCCAGTGTCCCTCCCAGTCCCTCCCAGTATCACCCAGTGCCACTCCAGTGTCCCCCCCAGTGTCCCCATTCCCATCCCAGTTCCCTCCCAGTCCCTCCCAGTTCCCCCCCAGTTCCCCCCCAGTGTCCCCCAGTGTCCCCCAGTCCCTCCCAGTATCCCCCAGTACCATCCCAGTGTCACCCAGTCCCCCCCAGTCCCTCCCAGTACCATCCCAGTATAATCCCAGTTACCCCCCAGTCCCCCCCAGTGTCCCCAGTGTCCCTCCCAGTCCCTCCCAGTTACCTCCCAGTATCACCCAGTGCCACCCCAGTGTCCCCCCCAGTCCCTCCCAGTCCCTCCCAGTGTCCCCCAGTGTCCCCCAGTGTCCCCATTCCCCTCCCAGTCCCTCCCAGTATCCCCCAGTCCATCCCAGTATAATCCCAGTGTCCCCCCCAGTCCCTCCCAGTGTCCCCCAGTTCGCTCCCAGTCCCTCCCAGTATCACCCAGTGTCCCCCAGTGCCACCCCAGTGTCCCCCAGTGTCCCCATTCTCATCCCAGTCCCTCCCAGTATCCCCCAGTCCATCCCAGTATAATCCCAGTGTCCCCCCCAGTGTCCCCATTGCCCTCCCAGTTCCCTCCCAGTGTCCCCCAGTGTCCCCCAGTCCCCCCCAGTGTCCCCATTCCCCTCCCAGTCCCTCCCAGTCCGTCCCAGTTTGGCCGTGCTGGTTCCCAGTTTCGCCTTTATTGTACAAAGTCATTAAAAACCCCAAAGCAGCCCCGACTCCGCGTCCCCGCCCCCGCCCGCCGCGTCACCGCGCCCTCTGTGACGTCACCGTGTCGCCTGTCCCCTTTGTGATGATGTCACCGCGCCCTCTGTGACGTCACCGTGTCGCCTGTCCCCTTTGTGATGATGTCACTGCGCCCTCTGTGACGTCACCGTGTCGCCTGTCCCCTTTGTGATGATGTCATCGCGCCCTCTGTGACGTCACCGTGTCGCCTGTCCCCTTTGTGATGACATCACCGTGCCCCTGTGTGATGTCACCGTGTCACGTGTCCCCTTTGTGATGACGTCACCGTGCCCCTGTGTGACATCATCATGTCATGTGTCCCCTCTGCGATGACGTCACCGTGTCACGTGTCCCCTTTGTGCGTCCCCTTTGTGATGATGTCACCGTGCCCCTCTGTGACGTCACCATGACGCGTCCCCTCCGTGGTGACGCCATCTGTCCTGTCCGCGTGATGTCACCGTGACATTGTGATGTCATCTGTCCCTTCAGTGTGACGTCACTGTGGCACGTCCCTTTTCTGTGACGTCACCGCCGTGTCCACTCCGTGATGACATCATTGGTCCCACGTGTGATGTCACTGTGACATCATCATGTTGGTGTGACGCCATCATTAGATGTTCCCTCTGCCGTGACGTCATCCCTTCTGTGTGACGTCATTGCAACGCGTCCCCTCCTTGATGACATCATTGTTCCTGGGTGTGACGTCACCGTGACACGTCCCCTCCTCGATGACGTCATCGTTCCTGGGTGTGACATCACTACAATGCGTCCCTTCCGCGATGATGTCACCGCACCTCGCCCCCTGCGCCGTGACGTCATTGCCCCTTCCGCGTGTGACGTCACAGAGCCGCGTCCCACTCCACGATGACGTCAGCGCGCCCGCCCGTGACGTCATCCCAAAATTCCGTTGCTCGATGACGTCACCCATCTTTTCCGTATGACGTCATCCCGCACGCCGTGATGTCACCGCCGTCTCGCGCCCCCTCCGCAACGACGTCATCGCTCCCGCTGCCGTGACGTCGCCCGCCCTCCTCAGGAGCAGATGACGTAATGCGGGGCGTGCCCCGCCCATTTCGGCTCCGCCCCCTTGGTGGGCGGGGCCAGGTTGGCGTAGGGGGCGGGGCCGGGCTGGCGGGGGGAGGGGCAGAGCAGGGCGGAGCCGGGCTCGAACAGCGTGTACTCGAAACTGGGCGAGGGGGAGGGGCCCGAGGGGGGGGCGGGGCCTTGGGGAGGGGTCTCGGAGCACGGAGGGGGCGTGGCCGGAGAGGGGGGAGGAGCCAGCGAGGCCCCGCCCCCTCCCTGAGCCGCCCCTCCCCCCCCCACCTCCTCCACGGCGTCCTCGAGCTCCGGGGGGGGGGAGGGGGCGCAGGGGGGGGCGCAGGGGGAGCCCGGGCCCTGGCACAGCCACAGCTGGGGGGGGAAAATGGGGTTAGACAGCCCCAAAACCAGCCCAAAACACCCCCAAAATATCCATAAATATCCTCCAAAATATCCCCTAAATAGCCCGTAAATATCCTGTAAAATAGCCCCAAAATATCCCAAAGCTATCCCTAAAATACCCCAAAAATATCCCCAAAATGCCCATAAATATCCTCCAAAATATCCCCTAAATAGCCCGTAAATATCCTGTAAAATAGCCCCAAAATATCCCAAAGCTATCCCTAAAATGCCCCAAAACTATCCCCAAAATACCCATAGATATTACCCTAAATATCCACAAAATATCCCAAAAATATCCCCTAAATGTCCCCAAAATACCCCCAAAATATCCATTAATATCCCCTAAATAGCCCGTAAATATCCTGTAAAATAGCCCCAAAATATCCCAAAGCTATCCCTAAAATGCCCCAAAAATATCCCCAAAATACCCATAGATATCGCCCTAAATATCCACAAAATATCCCAAAAATATCCCCTAAATGTCCCCAAAATACCCCCAAAATATCCATAAATATCCCCTAAATATCCCCTAAATAACCCATAAATATCCTGTAAAATAGCCCCAAAATATCCCAAAACTATCCCTAAATTGCCCCAAAAATATCCCCAAAATGCCCATAAATATCGCCCTAAATATCCACAAAATATCCCAAAAATATCCCCGAAATGTCCCCTAAATATCCCCAAAATATCCCAAAAATATCCCCAAAATATCCCAAAAAGATCCCCCAAAGTCATCCAAAATGTAACCAAAACATCCCCTAAATATACCCAAAAATATATCTACTAATTATCCACCAAATATGCCCTTAAATCATCCAAAATGCCCCCAAAATATCCCCGAAATATCACCTAAATATCCCCCCAAATATCCCTTAAATATCCCCCAAATATCCTGCAAAATATCCTGAAAATATCCCCTAAATATCCTGAAAATATCTCCAAAAATATCTCCAAAAATGTCACCTAAAGATCCCAAAAAATAGCCCGAAAATATCCCCAAACTATCCCCAAAATTATCCCCTAAATATTCTCGAAATATCCCAAAAATTTCCTCTCAAATATCCCACAAGCATAAAAAAAAAAAACCACACAAACCCCCTATAAAAAACTCCAAACCCAAAAAACCCCAAAACCCCAAAATCCCCAACTTCCCCCAAAACCCCAAACCCCAAAAACTCCAAACCCAAAAAACCCCAAACCCCAAAATCCCCAACTTCCCCCAAAAACCCCAAACCCCAAAAACTCCAAACCCCAAAAACCCAAACCCCAAAAACCCCAACTTCCCCCAAAAACCCCAAACCCCAAAAACTCCAAACCCAAAAAACCCCAAACCCCAAAATCCCCAACTTCCCCCAAAAACCCCAAACCCCAAAAACTCCAAACCCAAAAAACCCCAAACCCCAAAATCCCCAACTTCCCCCAAAAACCCCAAACCCCAAAAAGACCCCAAACCCCAAAATCCCCAAAATCCCCAACTTCCCCCAAAAACCCCAAACCCCAAAAACTCCAAACCCAAAAAACCCCAAACCCCAAAATCCCCAACTTCCCCCAAAAACCCCAAACCCCAAAAAGACCCCAAACCCCAAAAACCCCAAAATCCCCAACTTCCCCCAAAAACCCCAAACCCCAAAATCCCAACTTCCCCCCAAAACCCCAAACCCCAAAATCCAAACCCCAAAAACTCCAAACCCAAAAAACCCCAAACCCCAAAATCCCCAACTTCCCCCAAAACCCCAAACCCCAAAAACTCCAAACCCAAAAAACCCCAAACCCCAAAATCCCCAACTTCCCCCAAAGACCCCAAACCCCAAAAAGACCCCAAACCCCAAAAACCCCAAAATCCCCAACTTCCCCCAAAAACCCCAAACCCCAAAATCCCCAACTTCCCCAAAACCCCAAACCCCAAAAACTCCAAACCCAAAAAACCCCAAACCCCAAAAACCCCAACTTCCCCCAAAAACCCCAAACCCCAAAAACTCCAAACCCAAAAAACCCCAAACCCCAAAATCCCCAACTTCCCCAAAACCCCAAACCCCAAAAACTCCAAACCCAAAAAACCCCAAACCCCAAAATCCCCAACTTCCCCCAAAAACCCCAAACCCCAAAAACTCCAAACCCAAAAAACCCCAAACCCCAAAATCCCAACTTCCCCAAAAACCCCAAACCCCAAAAAGACCCCAAACCCCAAAAACCCCAAAATCCCCAACTTCCCCCAAAAACCCCAAACCCCAAAATCCCCAACTTCCCCCCAAAACCCCAAACCCCAAAATCCCAAACCCCAAAAAACTCCAAACCCAAAAAACCCCAAACCCCAAAACCTCGAAACTGAGGAACCCCAAAACCCCAAAAACTCCAAACCCCAAAAAGACCCCAAACCCCAAAAACTCCAAAAAGCCCAAAAAGCCCCAAATTCACCCCAAAGCTCACCTGGAAGTTGCCGCCGTAGTTGCTGAAGAGCCCCTCGAACTCGCGCTCGGGGCCCGGCACCGGCGGCCACAGCTTGGCCCGGAGCGTCCTGGGGGGACCCCAAAATCCTATAGGGCACCCCAAAACCCCAAATCCCCATAGAGACCCCCAAAACCCCGTAGAGACCCCCAAAACCCCATAGAGACCCCCAAAATCCTACAGAGACCCCCCCAAAATCCTACAGGGCCCCCATGGTGCCATCCACAGCTTGGCCCGGAGAGTCCTGGGGGGACCCCAAAATCCTGTAGGGCACCCCAAAACCCCATAGAGACCCCCAAAATCCCATAGAGACCCCCAAAATCCCACAGAGACCCCCCAAAATCCTACAGAGACCCCCCAAAATCCTACAGGACCCCAAAATCCTGTAGGGCACCCCAAAACCCCATAGAGACCCCCAAAACCCCATAGAGACCCCCAAAATCCTACAGAGACCCCAAAATCCTACAGAGCCCCCCCAAAATCCTACAGAGCCCCCCCAAAATCCTACAGGGCCCCCATGGTCCCATCCACAGCTTGGCCCGGAGCGTCCTGGGGGGACCCCAAAATCCTGTAGGGCACCCCAAAACCCCATAGAGACCCCCAAAATCCCATAGAGACCCCCAAAACCCCATAGAAACCCCCAAAATCCCATAGAGACCCCCAAAATCCTACAGAGCCACCCCAAAATCCTACAGAGCCCCCCCAAAATCCTACAGGGCCCCCATGGTCCCATCCACAGCTTGGCCCGGAGCGTCCTGGGGGGACCCCAAAATCCTATAGGGCACCCCAAAACCCATAGAGACCCCCAAAATCCTACAGAGACCCCCAAAATCCTACAGGGCCCCCATGGTGCCATCCACAGCTTGGCCCGGAGCGTCCTGGGGGACCCCAAAATCCTGTAGGGCACCCCAAAACCCCAAATCCCCATAGGGACCCCCAAAACCCCATAGAGACCCCACAGACCCCATAGAGACCCCCAAATCCCCATAGAGACCCCAAATCCCCCCAGTACCGGCGGTGTCCCGGCAGTCCCAGCGCTCCCAGTCTCTCTCAGTTCTGTTCCCAGTATATCCCAGTCTATCCCAGTATAACCCAGTATATCCCAGTCCATCCCAGTCCATCCCAGTCCCTCCCAGTCCATCCCAGTATCCACAGTATCCCCAGTACTGGCGGTGTCCCAGCCGTCCCATTCCCAGTCCCTCCCAGTATATCCCAGTATATCCCAGTCCCTCCCAGTCTCTTCCAGTCTCTTCCAGTCCCTCCCAGTCCATCCCAGTATATCCCAGTATCCCCAGTACCGGCGCTGTTCCAGCACTCCCAAGTCCATCCCAGTCCCATCCCAGTCCCTCCCAGTCTATCCCAGTATATCCCCAGTATATCCCAGTACCGGCGGTGTCCCAGCACTCCCAGTCCCATTTCCAGTCCCCCCAGTATATCCCAGTACATCCCAGTACATCCCAGTCCCTCCCAGTCCATCCCAGTCCATCCCAGTATATCCCAGTATATCCCAGTCCCTCCCAGTCCCATCCCAGTCCCTCCCAGTTCCTCCGAGTCCCTCCCAGTCCCATCCCAGTATATCCCAGTCCCTCCCAGTATATCCCAGTCCCTCCCAGTCCCATCCCAGTCCCTCCCAGTATATCCCAGTTCCCTCCCAGTCCCTCCCAGTCCATCCCAGTCCATCCCAGTCCCATCCCAGTCCATCCCAGTCCCTCCCAGTCCATCCCAGTCCATCCCAGTCCCTCCCAGTCCCTACCAGTCCCTACCAGTCCCATCCCAGTCCCATCCCAGTATATCCCAGTTCCCTCCCAGTCCATCCCAGTCCCCTCCCAGTCCCTCCCAGTCCCTCCCAGTCCCTCCCAGTATCCCCAGTACTGGTGGTGTCCCAGTCCCTCCCAGTTCCTCCCAGTTCCCTCCCAGTCCCCTCCCAGTCCCTCCCAGTCCCTCCCAGTCCCTCCCAGTATCCCCAGTACCGGCGGTGTCCCAGCACTCCCAGCGCTCCCAGTCCCAGCACCAGCAGCACCAGCAGACAGGAGAGCCCCAGGGTCACCGCGTCCAGCTCTGGGGACACCGGGGGACATTGAGGGGACATTGGGGGGACATTGGGGGGACATCGGCTCAGGGACCCCCACAGTGCCCCCCAGTCCATCCCAGTCCATCCCAGTCCATCCCAGTCCCTCCCAGTCCCTCCCAGTCCACCTGTTGTCCCTGTGTGTCCCCAGTGTCCCCTCATTGTCCCCTCAATGTCCCCTCAGTGTCCCCCCATTGTCTTCTCATTGTCCCCTCATTGTGTCCTCAATGTCCTCCCTCAATGTCCTCCCTCAGTGTCCCCTCAGTCCCCTCAATGTCCCCAAATCCCGCCATCCGTGTACCCCCATTGTCCCCTCATTGTCCCCTCAATGTCCCCAAATCCCTGCCATCCCTGTGTCCCCCCCTTGGCCCCCCATTGTTCCCCCATTGTCCCCTCAATGTCCCCCCATTGTCCCCTCAGTGTCCCCTCAATGTCCCCAAATCCCGCCATCCCTGTGTCCCCTCATTGTCCCCTCATTGTCCCCTCATTGTCCCCTCATTGTCCCCACATTGTCCCTTCATTGTCCCCACATTGTCCCCTCAGTGTCCCCCATTTTCTTCTCATTGTCCCCTCATTGTCTCCTCAATGTCCTCCCTCAGTGTCCCCAAGCCCCTCATTGTCCCCAAATCCCGCCATCCCCGTGTCCCCCCATTGTCCCCTCATTGTCCCCCAATCCCGCCATCCCTGTGTCCCCTCATTGTCCCCTCAATGTCCCCTCAGTGTCCCCACATTGTCCCCTCATTGTCCCCAAATCCCGCCATCCCCGTGTCCCCCAGTGTCCCCCCATTGTCCCCCCATTGTCCCCACATTGTCCCCACATTGTCCCCCCATTGTCCCCCCACTGTCCCCCCGCTGTCCCCACATTGTCCCCCCGCTGTCCCCCCGCTGTCCCCGGTGTCCCCCCATTGTCACTCACCGGGGGCGGTGGTGGCGCTGACGGGGGCGGACCAGGGGCTCCAGACCCCCCCGTAGCTGAGCCCGTCGGGGCGGGCGCGGGCCCGGACGGAGTAGGGGGTGCTGGGGCTGAGCCCCCCGACCCCCTGCTCGCGCCGCCCCGCCGGGACCCCCACCTGGGCACCCCAAAAACCCCGTAAGTAACCCCAAAAACCCCATGAAAATGTCATAGAAACCCCCAAAAAACCCCACAAATAACCCCAAAAAGGGACCCCAAAACCCCATAAAATATCATAAAAATCCCCAAAATAACCCCAAAAATAACCCCAAAAAGGGACCCCAAAACCCCCATAAACAACCCCAAAAACCCCATAAAAATATCATAGAAATCCCCAAAATAACCCCAAAAATAACCCCTAAAAGGGACCCCAAAAACCCCATAAAGAGACCCCAAAAATCTCATAAAAACCCCAAAATAACCCCAAAATAACCCCAAAAATAACCCCAAAAAAGGGACCCCAAAAACCCCATAAACAACCCCAAAAACCCCATAAAAATATCATAAAAATCCCCAAAATAACCCCAAAAATAACCCCAAAAAAGGGACCCCAAAAACCCCATAAACAACCCCAAAAATCCCATAAAAACCCCAAAAATCCCCAAAATAACCCCAAAAACCCCCAAAAATAACCCCGAGTAGGGGGTGCTGGGGCTGAGCCCCCCGACCCCCTGCTCGCGCCGCCCCGCCGGGACCCCCACCTGGGCACCCCAAAAACCCCGTAAGTAACCCCAAAAACCCCATGAAAATATCATAAAAATCCCCAAAATAACCCCAAAAAAGGGACCCCAAAAACCCCATAAATAACCCCAAAACTCCCATAAAAATATCATAAAAATCCCCAAAATAACCCCAAAAATAACCGCAAAAAAGGGACCCCAAAAACCCCATAAACAACCCCAAAAACCCCATAAAAATATCATAAAAATCCCCAAAATAACCCCAAAAATAACCCCAAAAAAGGGACCCCAAAAACCCCATAAACAACCCCAAAAATCCCATAAAAACCCCAAAAATCCCAAAATAACCCCAAAAACCCCCCAAAAATAACCCCGAGTAGGGGGTGCTGGGGCTGAGCCCCCCGACCCCCTGCTCGCGCCGCCCCGCCGGGACCCCCACCTGGGCACCCCAAAAACCCCGTAAATAACCACAAAAACCCCATGAAAATATCATAAAAATCCCCAAAATAACCCCAAAAAAGGGACCCCAAAAACCCCATAAATAACCCCAAAACTCCCATAAAAATATCATAAAAATCCCCAAAATAACCCCGAAAATAACCCCAAATAGGGACCTCAAAAACCCCATAAATAACCCCAAAACCCATATAAAAATATCATAAAAATCCCCAAAATAACCCCAAAAATAACCCCAAAAAGGGACCCCAAAACCCCATAAATAACCCCAAAAACCCCATAAAAATATCATAAAAATCCCCAAAATAACCCCAAAAAGGGACCCCAAAAACCCCATAAACAACCCCCAAAATCCCATAAAAACCCCCAAAATAACCCCAAAAATCCCCAAAAATAACCCCAAAAAAGGGACCCCAAAAACCCCATAAATAACCCCAAAAAAATATCATAAAAATCCCCAAAATAACCCCAAAAAGACCCCCCAAAAAAGGGACCCCAAAAACCCCATAAATAACCCCAAAAATAACCCCAAAAAGGGACCCCAAAATAACCCCAAAAATAATCCCAAAATGACCCCAAATCCCCCCAGGGGACCCCAAAACCCCCCCAGGGACCCCAAATAATCCCAAATCTCCCCCAAATCTTCCCCAAATCCCCCTCAAATGACCCCAAACCCCCCAGGGGACCCCAAAACCCCCTGAGGAGACCCCAAAACCCCCCAGGGGACCCCAAACCCCCCTCAAGGGACCCCAAAACCCCCTGAGGAGACCCCAAACCCCCCTAAATGACCCCAAAACCCCCTGAGGAGACCCCAAAACCCCCCAGGAGACCCCAAACCCCCCTCAAGGGACCCCAAAACCCCCTGAGGAGACCCCAAACCCCCCCAGGGGACCCCAAACCCCCCTAAATGACCCCAAATCCCCCCCAAATCACCCCAAGCCCCACCCCCCCAACGACCCCAAATGATCCCAAATCTCCCCAAACCCTCCCAGGGCCCCCCCAAATCCCCCAGGGGACCCCAAAACCCCTGAGGAGACCCCAAATCCCCCCAGGGGACCCCAAATCTCCCACAAATGATCCCAAATCCCCTCCGAACCGCCCCCAAATGACCCCAAACCCCCCCAAATCTCCCCAGGGGACCCCAAAACCCCCCTAAATGACCTCAAATCCCCCCCAGGGACCCCAAAACCCCCTCAGGGGACCCCCAAATCTCCCACAAATGATCCCGAATCCCCCCAAATCCCCCCCCCCAATGACCCCAACCCCCCCAAATCTCTCCAGGGGACCCCCAATCACCCCCAAATGACCCCAAACCCCCCCAGGGGACCCCAAATCTCCCACAAATGATCCCAAATCCCCTCCGAACCGCCCCCAAACCCCCCCAAATCCCCCTCAAATGACCCAAACCCCCCAGGACCCCCCCAAACCCCCCCAGGACCCCCCCAAATCCCCCTCAAATGACCCCAAACCCCCCCAGGACCCCCCCAAATCCCCCTCAAATGACCCAAAACCCCCCCAGGACCCCCCCAAACCCCCCCAGGACCCCCCCAAATCCCCCTCAAATGACCCCAAACCCCCCCAGGACCCCCCCAAACCCCCCCCAGGGCCCCCCCAAACCCCCCCAAGGCCCCCCAAAACCCCCCAGGATCCCCCCAAACCCCCCCAGGGCCACCCCAAAGCCCCTAGGACCCCCCCAAATCCCCCTCAAATGACCCAAAACCCCCCAGGACCCCCCCAAACCCCCCCAGGGGCGCCCCAAACCCCCCCAGGACCCCCCAAACCCCCCCAGGGCCACCCCAAAGCCCCCCATGACCCCCCCAAACCCCCCCAGGACCCCCCCAAATCCCCCTCAAATGACCCGAAACCCCCCCAGGACCCCCCCAAACCCCCCCAGGGGCCCCCCAAACCCCCCAGGACCCCCCCAAACCCCCCCAAATCCCCCCAGGACCCCTCCAAAGCCCCCCAGGACCCCTCCAAACCCCCAGGACCCCCCAAACCCCCCCAGGACCCCCCCCAAACCCCCCCAAAGCCCCGAGCCCCGCTCACCGTTTTGGGGGTCCCCGGGGGGGGCTCAGCGCCAGCTCGAAGACGAGGCTGGAGTGCAGGTAGGGCCCGGGGGGGGGCGCCAGCGCACGCACAGCTCCCCCCGCCCCCCCCCGGCCGACACCGACACGTTCTGGGGGGGCCCCGGCAGCACTGGGGGGGCCACAGGCTCAGGGGGGCACCCCGAAAACATCCCCGAAGAGATACCCCAAAAATCCCCAATGTAACCCCCAAAAAATCCCGAATTTATCCCAAAAATCGCCCCAAAAATGACCCCAAAAATCCCAAATTTACCCCAAAAATTACCCCAAAAAATCCCAAATTTGCCCCAAAAATCCCTCATAAAATCCCAAATTTACCCCCAAAAATCCCGAATTTATCCCCAAAATCGCCCCAAAAATTACCCCAAAAATCCCAAATTTGCCCCAAAAATCCTCCATAAAATCCCGAATTTACCCACAAAAATTCCACCCCAAAAATCCCGAATTTACCCCCAAACATCCCTCATAAAATCCCGAATTTACCCCAAAAATCCCTCATAAAATCCCAAATTTACCCCAAAAAAATCCTGAATTTATCCCCTGAAATCCCTCATAAAATCCCAAATTTACCCCAAAAAATTACCCCAAAAAATCCCGAATTTACCCCAAAATCACCCCAAAAATTATCCCAAAAATCCCAAATTTACCCCCAAAATCCCTCATAAAATCCCAAATTTACCCCCAAAAATCCTGAATTTATCCCCTGAAATCCCTCGTAAAATCCCAA
>JAYKTQ010000173.1:0-30626 GCA_036010785.1 Ammospiza maritima maritima
TCGGAGTAACCTTGGGGTAACCTCGGAGTAACCTCGGGGTAACCTCGGGGTAACCTCGGGGTAACCTCGGAGTAACCTCGGAGCAACCTTGGGGTAACCTCGGGGTAACGTGAGCTATTGCTGGAGCAAGCCCAGAGCATTGCCGGTGTAACTATGGAGTAACCCTGGAGTATCTCTGCCATGTTCTTGGCATAACCCCAGAGTATCCCTGGAGTACTTCCAGGGTGTCATTGGTGGATTCACGGAGTAACCCTGGAGTAACCTCAGAGTAACCCCAGGGTAATCCTGGGGTATCCTTGGAGTATCCCCTGAGTATGGGATGGAATCTGTGCCGTGTGTAACCCCTGAGTAGGAGCTTGGGGCTGGAATTCCAGCCTGGAGCATCCCCAGAGTATCCCCGGAGTACCCCTGGAGTATCCCTGGAGTTTGAGGTCCCGGTCCTGGAGTATTCCCTGAGTAAAAGGTCAGAGGTCAAGCCCTGAGTATCCCTGGAGTATCCCCTGAGTCAGAGGTCAAAGGTCAAGCCCTGAGTATCCCTGGAGTATCCCCGGAGTAAATTCCAATCCGGGGCCGTTTCCTGTGATTTTGGGGCTCAAACTGGGACTGGGAGTCCCAAACTGGGAATTTTTCCCCAGGAATTCCCTCCCAAGAACCACAGCAAAAACGGGAATTTTGGGGTTTTATCCCCAAAACCACAACAAAAACGGGAATTTTGGGGTTTTTGTCCCCAAAACCACAACAAAAACGGGAATTTTGGGGTTTTATCCCCAAAACCACAACAAAAATGGGAATTTGGGGTTTTATCCCCAAAACCACAACAAAAACGGGAATTTTGGGGTTTTTGTCCCTAAAACCACAACAAAAATGGGAATTTTGGGGTTTTTATCCCCAAAACCACAACAAAAACGGGAATTTTGGGGTTTTATCCCCAAAACCACAGCAAAAATGGGAATTTTGGGGTTTTTATCCCCAAAACCACAACAAAAACGGGAATTTTGGGGGTTTTTGTCCCCAAAACCACAACAAAAACGGGAATTTTGGGGTTTTTATCCCCAAAACCACAACAAAAATGGGAATTTTGGGGGTTTTTGTCCCCAAAACCACAACAAAAACGGGAATTTTGGGGTTTTATCCCCAAAACCACAACAAAAATGGGAATTTTGGGGGTTTTTGTCCCCAAAACCACAACAAAAACGGGAATTTTGGGGTTTTATCCCCAAAACCACAACAAAAATGGGAATTTTGGGGTTTTATCCCCAAAACCACAACAAAAATGGGAATTTTGGGGGTTTTTGTCCCCAAAACCACAACAAAATTGGGAATTTTGGGGTTTTTGTCCCCAAAACCACAACAAAAACGGGAATTTTGGGGGTTTTATCCCCAAAACCACAACAAAAACGGGAATTTTGGGGGTTTTATCCCCAAAACCACAGCAAAAATGGGAATTTTGGGGGTTTTATCCCCAAAACCACAACAAAAATGGGAATTTTGGGGTTTTTATCCCTAAAACCACAACAAAAATGGGAATTTTGGGGTTTTGTCCCCAAAACCACAACAAAAATGGGAATTTTGGGGTTTCAAAAATGAGAATTTTGGGATTTTTTCCCCCCAAAACTGTGAACAAAAATGGGAACTTTGGGATTTCAACCGGGGAATTTTGGGCTTTCCCCGGGTTTCCATGGAATAAAGGGGCAGCAGCCCCAAAGTGGGGATTTTTCCGGAACGTTCCGCGCCGTGACGCCGCCGCTCTCTCTCTCCCTGCAGTTGTCATGGATGATGAAGACGGCCGGTGCCTGTTAGACGTCATCTGGTGAGTCCGGAACGTTCTGGAAATCTCGGGAATTTCTGGGGAAAATGGGGAAAAATGGGGGAAAAAATGGGGGAAAGAAAGGGGGAAAAATTGGGGGAGATGGTAAAAAATATGGGGGGGAAATGGGGGAAAAAAGGAGGGAAATGGTAGAAAAAATGGGGGAAAAAGGGGGGAGAAAATGGTAAAAAACTGGGAGGGAAATGGTCCCCAAAAAAGGGTCAGAAAGGGGAAAAAAAGGGGGGAAATGGCCCCCCCAAAAAAAGGGGAAAAAAAAGGTGCAAATAGGGTGGGAAATGCCTCAAAAATAAGTGGGAAATGCCCCGAAAAAAAGCAGAAAATGGTAAAAAAAAGGGGTGGAAAATGGTGCAAAAAAGGGTGGGAAATGCTTCACAAAAAAGTGGGAAATGACCCAAAAAAGGAGGGAAATGGACCCAAAAAAAGGAGGGAAATGGACCCAAAAAAGGAGGGAAATGGACCCAAAAAAAGGAGGGAAATGGTCCCCAAAAAGGGCAGGAAAGGGAAAAAAAAAGGTGGAAAATGGCCACAAAATAAGGAGGGAAATGGGCAAAAACCGGAGGAAAATCACCCCAAAAAAAGGAGGGAAATGGGGGAAAAAAGGAGGGAAAGGGCCCCAAAGTAAGGAGGGAAATGCATCAGAAATAAGGAGGGAAATGGATAAAAATCCTGGTGGGAAATGGTGCAAAAAAAGGGAATTTTGGGACCCCGAGGGGGGGAAATCCCAAATTTTCCCAGAATTCCCTCCTGAGGCTCCTCCCCCTCTGTCCCCAGTGATCCGCAGGCCCTGAATGATTTCCTCCATGGATCCGAGAAGGTGAGCGCCCCAAAAATTCCCATTTTCCATCCAAAAATACCAATTTTCCTTAAAAAATCCTGGTTTTCCTAATCCCCTCTATTTTCCCAAAAAAATCCCGTTTTTCCATCAAAAAAACCCCCTTTTTCCATTAAAAACCCCATTATTTTCCATTAAAAATTCCCATTTTTCCATAAAAAATTCTATTTTTTCCTTAAAAAAAATCTTATTTTTCCATTTAAAAATCCCCCCATTTCCCCCCCATTTCTTCCCCATTTTCCCTGATTTTTATCCCATTTTTTCCCTAATTTTCCTGCATTTTCCCCCCATTTCCTCTCCCATTTCTTTTTCATTTCTTCCCCATTTTTTCCAGCCATTTTTCCCCCCTTTCTTCCCCAATTTCCCCCCCCATATTTTCCCATTTTACCCCATTTTTTCCCCCCATATTTTCCCATTTCCCCCCATTTTTCCCCCCGTATTTCCCATTTTTCCCCATTTTTCCCCATTTTCCCCAGATTTTGCAGTAATTTTCCCATTTTCGTTGCAGATTGACAGCGATGATCTCCTGGACAACTCCGGGGACGCCGCCAGCGCCTTCTTCGAGGGGGCCGGGGTGGGTGTGGGAACCGTTGGCTTCCGTTGGGTTCTGTTGGGTTCCGTTGGCTTCCGTTGGGTTCCGTTGGCTTCCATTGTGTTTCCCTGAACCCCTCTGAGCTCTCTTTGTTCCGTTGGGTTCCTTTGAGCTCCATTGGGTTCCGTTGGGTTTTGTTGGTTCTGTTGAGCCCCATTGGGTTCCATTGATCTTCACTGATCTCCACTGGGTTGTGTTGAGCTCAGTTGGGTCTCCTGAACCCCTCTGAGCTCCATTGGGTTCTGTTGGGTTCCTTTGAGCTCTGTTGGGTTTCCCTGAACCCCTCTGAGCTCTCTTGGGTTCCGTTGGGTTCCGTTGAGCCCCTTTGGGTTCCATTGATCTTCACTGAGCTCCACTGGGTTGTGTTGAGCCCAGTTGGGTTCTGTTGGGCTCCGTTGGGTCTCCCAAACCCCTCTGAGCTCCACTGGGTTCTGTTGAGCTCGGTTGGGTTTCCCCGAGCCCCTCTGAGCTCCGTTGGGTCCCATTGGGTCCTGCTGAGCTCCGTTGTGCTCCGTTGGGTCCCATTGATCTCCATTGAACTTTGCTGGGTTCCATTGAGCTCCATTGGGTTCCGTTGGGTTCTGTTGGGATCTGTTGGGATCTGTTTGGTTCCATTGAGGTCCATTGAGCTCCATTGAGCTCCATTGGGTTCCGTTGGGTTCTGTGGATCCTCATTGAGCTCCATTGGGTTCCATTGAGCTCCATTGGGTTCTGTTGGGATCTGTTCGGTTCCATTGGGTTCCATTGGGTTCTGTTGGGATCTGTTCGGTTCCATTGATCTCCATTGAGCTCCACTGGGTTCCGTTGGGTTCTGTGGATCCTCATTGAGCTCCATTGGGTTCCATTGAACTTCATTGGGTTCCACTGAACTCTCTTGAGCTCAGTTGGGTTCTGTTGAGTTCCATTGACCTCCATTGAGTTCCATTGAGTTCCATTGAGTTCCACTGAGCTCCATTGAGTTCCATTGGGTTCCATTGAGTTCCACTGAGCTCCATTGGGTTCCATTGAGTTCCACTGAGCTCCATTGAGCTCCATTGGGTTCCATTGGGTTCCATTGACCTCCATCGAGCTCCATTGGGTTCCGTTGAGCTCCATTGAGCTCCATTGGGTTCCATTGAGTTCCACTGAGCTCCATTGGGTTCCGTTGACCTCCATTGAGTTCTGTTGGGTTTTCCTGGGTTCCACTGATCTCCACTGAGCTCCGTTGGGTTCCATTGGGTTCTGTTGGGTTCCGTTGGGTTCCATTGAGCCCATTGGGTCCCTCAAGGCCCGCCTCCATCTAACCCCTCCTTCTTTCCCATCCCCACAGCTCCACGGCCAGGAGGGCCTCGGGGAACCCTCTGAGCTCGGAGCCCAGCCAGCCGCCGGCCAGCGTGGACCTGGACTTCCTGGAGGATGACATCCTGGGCTCGCCGGGCGGCGCCGGCGCGGGGCGCCGAGCAGCCGTGCGACATCCTGCAGCAGAGCCTGCAGGAGGCCAACATCACCGAGCAGACCCTGGAGGCCGAGGCCGAGCTGGACCTGGGCTCGTTCCAGCTGCCGGCGCTGCAGCCGGTGGTGCAGGCGGCCGACGGGACGCCCCAGATCTTCTCCGGCGGCGCCGACCTGCTGGGGCTGCAGCCGCCGGCCGTGCTGGCGCCTCAGGCGCTGGTGCAGCCCCCGGACGTGGTGAACAAAGCCATCAGCGTGCAGCCCTTCCTGCAGCAGGTGGGGCTGGGCAACGTCACCATCCAACCGCTGCCCAACCTGCCCGGCCTGCCCAACGGCAGCCCCGGCGGCGCGCTGGGGCTGGGCCCCATCCAGGTGGTGGGCTCCCCATCCAGGTGGTGGGCCAGCAGGTGATGGCCATCAACCAGCCGGCGGCGCCGCAGCTCCTGGCCAAGCCGGCGCCGGTGGCGGCCGTGGGCGGCTACATCGCCCAGCCGGAAGCGGCGGCGGCGCAAGGGGCGGGCTTGGTGATCCAGAAGAGCCTCCCGGCCGCGGCCGCCACCACGCTCAACGGCAGCTCCGTGTTCGGCGGCGTCTCGGCGGCGTCGGCGCAGCCGCTCACGGTCACCTCGGGCTTGGGCGGCTCCTTGGTGCCGGCGCCCAACGTCATCATCCACCGCACGCCCACGCCCATCCAGCCCAAGCCGGCTGGCGTGCTGCAGCAGAAGCTCTACCAGATCACGCCCAAGCCCTTCGCCGCCGGCGGAACCTTGGCGCTGCCCGAGGCGCCGGCGAAGAGCCAGCAGAACCTGACCTTCATGGCCGGCAAGGCCGCGCCCAACGTGGTGCTCCAGGGCTTCTCCCCCAACGTCTTCAAGCCGCCGCCGCCGCAGCCGCCGGCGCTGGGCAAGTCCATGAGCGTGCACGTGCTCAACCAGGGCGGCTCCATCGTCATCCCGGCGCAGCCCTTCCAGGGCCAGAACCAGTTCCTGCTGCCGGGCCAGCTGGCCGGCGCCTCGGCCGTGCCGCTGCCGCAGCCGCTCTCGGCGCTGCCGGCCAACGTGGGCGGCCAGCTGCTGCCGGGGGCCGGCCAGGCCCACATCATCGCCGGCCAGGGCGCCGGCGCCCAGCTGCTGGCCAACCCCGCGCTGCCGGCGCAGCTGCTCAACCAGAACCTGGCGGGGCAGCTGAACCTGGGCCCGGTGCTGGCGTCGCCGGGCGCGGCGGGGCGCGGCGCACATCCTGTCGGCGGCGCCCATCCAGCTGCAGCCGGGCCAGCCGGCGCCGGCGCTCTTCCAGATGCCGGTGTCGCTGGCCGGGACCCTGCCCAGCCCCGGCTCGGCGCCGGCGCCCACGGTGATCCAGGGCGTGACCCTGGCCGGCCCCGCGGCCGCGCTCAACGCCGGCGACGGCTTGGGCGCCGCCGTCAACGTCCCGGCGGCCGCCGGCAGCCCCGGCGCCGATCCGGCCCCGGCTCCGGCGCCTCCGGCGCTTCCGGCGCCGCCGCGCGGCCCCCGGGGACGGTGACGCCGAGCCCGGCGCCCGCCCAGCCCCAGCCCAGCCCCGGCCTGGCCGCCAGCCCCGAGAAAATCCTGCTGGGAGCGGGCGCGGCGGCGGGCACGGCCGTCGTGGGCCAGGACGGGGTGCCCGTGTTCCTGCAGCAGGTGAGGGCAAAACTGGGACTCGTTGGGGTTTATTGGGATTTATTGAGGTTTATTGGGAATTTATTGGGTTTATTGGGGGTTTATAGGGGATTTTTTGAGATTTATTGGGAATTTTTTGGGGATTTATTGAGATTTATTGGGATTTATTGGGGTTTATTGAGAAAATCCTGCTGGGAGCGGGCGCGGCAGCGGGCACGGCCGTCGTGGGCCAGGACGGGGTGCCCGTGTTCCTGCAGCAGGTGAGGGCAAAACTGGGACTCGTTGGGGTTTATTGAGATTTATTGAGGTTTATTGGGAATTTATTGGGGTTTATTGGGGTTTATTGATATTTATTGGGATTTATTTGGAATTTATTGGGATTTATTGGGGGTTTATAGGGGATTTATTGAGATTTATTGGGATTTATTGGGGATTTATTGGGATTCATTGAGTTTTATTGAGATTTATTGGGGATTTATTAGGATTTATTGGGGATTTATTGAGATTTATTGAGATTTGTTGGGATTTATCGGGGTTTATTGTTATTGAGATTTGTTGGGATTTATTGGGGATTTATTGAGATTTATTGGGATTTATTAGGATTTATTGGGGATTTAATGACATTTTATTGGGATTTATTGGGAGGTTATTGGGATTTATTGGTATTTATTGGGAGTTTTTTGGGAGTTTATTGGGATTTATTGAGATTTGTTGAGGTTCGTTGGGGTTTATTGAGAGTTATTGAGGTTTATTGCAGATTTATTGGGATTTATTTGGATTTATTGAGATTTATTGGGAATTTATTAGGGATTTATTGGGGTTTATTTGGATTTATTGTGATTTATTGGGACTTTATTGGGAATTTATTAGGGATTTATTGGGAGTTTATTGGGATTTATTGAGAGTTATTGAGACTTATTGGGATTTATTGGGATTTATTGGGGTTTATTGGATTTATTGGGGGTTATTAGGAGTCTTTGCTGATTTATTGGGAATTTACTGGGAATTTTTTAGGGGATTTGTTGGAATTTTTTTGCAATTTTTTTTGAGATATTTAAGGGATTTTTGGGGGATTTTTGAGGATTTGTTGAGGAATTTATTGGGATTTATTGGGAGATTTTTTGGGGACTTTTTGGAGAACGTTTTGGGATGTATTGAGGGCTTTTAGGGATTTTTTGGTGAATTTTTTGGAGATATTTTGGGAGCATTTTTTGTGAATTTTGGGGGCATTTTGGGGGCAGTTTTTGGAGATTTTTTGGAGGATTTTTGGGGGTATTTTTCCAAATGTTTTGGGGATATTTGGGGGATTTTTGGGGAATTTTTGGGGAGTTTTTTGGGAATTTTTTTGGGGGGGGTTGTGGAAAGTTTCGGTGATTTTTTGGGAATTTTTGGGGGAATTTTATTTTTGAGTTTGGGGGGATTTTTTGTGAATCGTTTGGGGTATTTGACCAATTTTTTGGGGATTTTGTGGGGTTTTATTGGAGGGATTTTTTTGTGGATTTGGGGCTTTGTGGGGTTTGAGGGTTCAGGGCATTTGGGGGCTCTTTGGATTCCGGCATTTCTTGGATTTGGGGATTTCAGGGGTGGAAAATTGGGATCCAAGGTTGGAAATTTGGGATCCAAGGTTGGAAATTTGGGATCCAGCAGCAGAAATTCGGGACTCGGGGTTGGAGAATCGGGATCCAGAGGTGGAAATTTGGGATCTGCGCCTTTTCCAGCCCTTTTGTTCCCAAAAGCCCAAAAGTTTTTGCCCAATTTTTGGCTGCTTCGCTGGCTTGGCGCTCACTAACCCCCAACGCTGCTGCTGCCCGCCCGCGCCCCAAAATCCCCAAATCACCCCAAAATCCCCAAAATCCACCCCAAAATTCACCCCAAAATTCACCCCAAAATTCACCCTAAAATCCCTGGAATTCAACCCAAAATCCCCAAAATTTACCCCAAATTCACCCCAAAATCCCTAAAATTCACCCCAAAATTCACCCCAAAATCCCCCAAATCCACCCCAAAATCCACCCCAAAATTGACCCCAAAATTCACCCTAAAATCCCTGGAATTCAACCCAAAATCCCCCAAATCCACCCCAAAATTGACCCCAAATTCACCCCAAAATCCCCCAAATTCACCCCAAAATCCCAGGGATTTACTCCAAATCTGAGAATTCACCCCAAAATCTCCAAAATTTGCCCCAAACCCCCCAAATTTCACCCCAAATCTGAGAATTCACCCCAAAATCCCAGGAGCTCACCCCAAACCCCCATTCCTGCCTCCCAAAAATGCCTCAAAATTCAGAATTGGGGCACAGTTGGGGTTTTGGGGATGAATTTGGGATCCTCTCCACAAACTCAAAATTTGGGGCTGCATTTGGGGTTTTTGGGGCTGAATTTGCCGTTTTTAGGGTGGTTCCAAGGCGCTTTTTCCCTAAATTACCCAAAACCTCAAAATTCGGGGCTGGATTTGGGGTTTTTGGTTGGTTCCAAATCGCTTTTTCCAGAAATACCCCAAAGCCCCCAAAAAAATGTGAATTTTGGGGCAGAATTTGGCTTTTTTGGGGTGGTTCCAAACCCCCAAAAATTTGAATGTTGGGGCAGAATTTGGTGTTTTGGGGGCGTTCCCGAACCGCTTTTCCTGGGAATCTCCCCAAAACCTCAAAGTTTGGGGCTGGATTTGGGGTTTTTGGTTGGTTCCAAATCGCTTTTTCCCAGGAATACCCCAAAGCCCCCCAGAAATGCGAATTTTGGGGCAGAATTTGGCATTTTTGGGCAATTCCTGAGCTGCTTTTTTCCTGGGAATTGCCCAAAACCACAAATTTGGGGCTGGACTTGGCTTTTTTGGGGCGGTTCCAAACCCCCAAAAATTTGATTTTTGGGGCTGGATTTGGTGTTTTCAGCGCATCCCCGAGATGCTTTTTCCCAGAAATTCCTCAAAAAAAGCAAATTTTGGGTCTGAATTTGGCGTTTTCGGTGCGCTCCCGACCCGCTTTTCCTCGGAAATTCCCCAAAAACGTGAATTTTGGGGCAGAACTTGGTGGTTTTGCTGCATCCCCGAGATGCTTTTTTTCCCACGGAAACTCCGCCAAAAAATGCGAATTTTGGGTCGGAGTTTCCCGCGTTTTGGGGTCAGGATTTGGCGTTTTGGGTGCGTCCCCGCTCTCCCCGCCGTGCCCGCCGTGCCCGCACTAACCGAGCTCTCCCTCTCCTTCTGTTGCAGCCGAAGCTCTCGGGCGCCTCCCCGGGGGATCCTCCCGCCCCCCCGGCCCCCCAAATGTCCCAAATCCCCCAAATTTCCGCCCAAATCCCGGCCCAGGCGCCCCCGGCCCGGCCGCCCTCGGAGCCGCCCCCGGGGCCCTTCCAGGGCTCGACGGAGCCTCCCCAAATCCCCCAAATTTCCCAAATTTCCCAAATCCCCCAAATTTCCCAGCTTCCACAGCAACATCCCCAAATTCCCCAACATTCCCAACATCCCCAAATTTCCCAGCAACATCCCCAGATTCCCCAGCATCATCCCCAAATTTCCCAGCAACGTTCCCAACATTCCCAGCATTCCGAAACTTCCCGACATCCCCAACAAATCTCCCAACACTCCCAGCCGCGCCCTCAGCTTTCGCAAGATCCTCAGCACTCCCGGATTTCCCAGCAGCATTCCCAGATTTCCCAAATTTCCCAGATTTCCCAAATTTCCCAAATTTCCCAGCCGTCCCCGTCCCCGTTCCCGCTGGGGGCGCTCAAGGGGCCCCCGGAGCCCCCGCGGAGCTTCGCGCCCGTCCCGGCGCCCAAGGGCGGGGCCGACAGGTCCCAGCAGGTAAATCCCGGAATTCCCAAAAAAATCCCAAATATCCCAGGTGTTCCAATTCCCAAAAAAATCCCAAATATCCCAGGTGTTCCAAATCCCGGGAATTCCCAAAAAAATCCCAAATATCCCAGGTGTTCCGAATCCCAAAAAAATCCCAAATATCCCAGGTGTTCCAAATCCCAAAAAAATCCCAAATATCCCAGGTGTTCCAATTCCCAAAAATCCCAAATATCCCAGGTGTTCCAAATCCCAAAAAATCCCAAAAAAATCCCAAAGATCCCAGGTGTTCCAATTCCCAAAAAATCCCAAATATCCCAGGTGTTCCAAATCCCAAAAAATCCAAAAAAATCCCAAATATCCAGGTGTTCCGAATCCCAAAAAATCCAAAGATCCCAGGTGTTCCAAATCCCAAAAAATCCCAAATATCCCAGGTGTTCCAAATCCCAAAAAAATCCCAAATATCCCAGGTGTTCCAAATCCCGGGAATTCCCAAAAAATCCCAAATATCCCAGGTGTTCCAAATCCTGGGAATTCCCAAAAAAATCCCAAATATCCCAGGTGTTCCAATTCCCAAAAAAATCCCAAAGATCCCAGGTGTTCCGAATCCCAAAAAAATCCCAAATATCCCAGGTGTTCCGAATCCCAAAAAATCCCAAATATCCCAGGTGTTCCAAATCCCAAAAAATCCCAAAAAAATCCCAAAGATCCCAGGTGTTCCAAATCCCAAAAAATCCCAAATATCCCAGGTGTTCCAAATCCCGGCAATTCCCAAAAAAATCCCAAAGATCCCAGGTGTTCCGAATCCCAAAAAATCCCAAAGATCCCAGGTGTTCCAAATCCCAAAAAATCCCAAATATTCCAGGTGTTCCAAATCCCGGGAATTCCCAAAAAATCCCAAATATCCTAGGTGTTCCGAATCCCAAAAAAATCCCAAATATCCCAGGTGTTCCGAATCCCAAAAAATCCCAAACATCCCAGGTGTTCCAAATCCCAAAAAATCCCAAATATCCCAGGTGTTCCGAATCCCAAAAAATCCCAAACATCCCAGGTGTTCCAATTCCCAAAAAAATCCCAAATATCCCAGGTGTTCCAAATCCCGGGAATTCCCAAAAAATCCCAAATATCCCAGGTGTTCCAAATCCCGGCAATTCCCAAAAAAATCCCAAAGATCCCAGGTGTTCCAATTCCCAAAAAAATCCCAAATATCCCAGGTGTTCCAAATCCCGGCAATTCCCAAAAAAATCCCAAAGATCCCAGGTGTTCCAAATCCCAAAAAATCCCAAATACCCCAGGTGTTCCAAATCCCAAAAAATCCCAAATATCCCAGGTGTTCCAGGTGTCTCTGAGGGGCTCCGGCAGGTAAATCCCAAAAAATCCCAAATAATCCCAAAAAATCCCAATCATTCTTGAGCGGTTCCTGCAGGTAAAGCCGCCCCAAAAAATCCCCCAAAAATTCTGGGTATTTCAAATACTCTGTATTTCAAATATTCTAAATATTCCTGAGCGGTTCCGGCAGGTAAATCCCGGGAATTCCCAAAAGTCCCAAAGTTTTGGGCTGGGATTTTTGGGATTTCAGGGCTTGGATCCCCCTGGATTTGGGATTTTTGGGATTTCAGGGCTTGGATCCCCCTGGATTTGGGATTTTTGGGATTTCAGGGATTGGATCCCCCTGGATTTGGGATTTTTGGAATTCAGGCCTTGGATCCCCCCAGATTTGGGATTTTGGGGATTTCAGGGTTTGGATTTGGGATTTTGGGGATTTCAGGGTTTGGATCCCCCCCGGATTTGGGATTTTTGGGATTTCAGGCTCTGGATTTGGGATTTTTGGGATTCAGGGATTGGATCCCCCTGGATTTGGGAATTTGGGGATTTCAGGGATTGGATTTGGGATTTTTGGGGATTTCAGGGATTGGATCCCCCCCAGATTTGGGATTTTGGGGTCCATTCCTTTTGGGATTTGGGTTTTTTGGGGCCGTTTCGATGGAATTTGAGGGTTTTGTGTTCGTTCTTTATGGGATTTGAAGTTTTCGGGGCAGTTCTGACAGGATTTGGGGTTTTGGGGTTCATTCCTTACAGGAATTTAAGGTTTTTGGGTCCGTTCTTTTTGGAATTTCGGGTTTTGGGGCCATTCTGATGGGATTTGGGATTTTTAGGGCCATTCCTAACAGGATTTGGGGTTTTGGGGCCATTTTGATGGAGTTTAAGGTTTTGGGGGCAGTTCTGCCGGGATTTGGGGTTTTTGGGTCCATCCTGACAGGATTTGGGATTTTTAGGGCTGTTCTGTCAGGATTTGGGATTTTTGGGGCCGTTCCTTACAGGATTTCGGATTTTTGGGGCTGTTCTGACAGGATTTCAGATTTTTAGGGCCGGGATTTTTGGAAATCTGTCAGGAATTGGGGTTTTTGGGTCTGTTCCTAACAGGATTTGGGGTTTTTAGGATGGTTTAATGGAATTTGGGGTTTTTGGGTCCGTTCCTTACGGGATTTGGGATTTTGGTCCATTCCTGACAGGATTTGGGGGTTTTGGGGCCGTTTTGAGGGAATTTGAGGTTTTTGGGTCCGTTCTGACGGGATTTGGGATTTTTAGGGCTAGGATTTCTGGAAATCTGTCAGGATTTGGGGGTTTTGGGTCTGTTCCTGACAGGATTTGGGGTTTTGGGTGCATTCCTTATGGAATTTGGGGGTTTTGGGTGCATTCCTGCCAGGATTTGGGATTTTGGGTCCGTTCCTCACAGGACTTGGGGTTGTTGGGTCCGTTCCTTATGGAATTTGGGATTTTGGGTCCGTTCCTGACAGGATTTGAGGTTTTTAGGGCCATTCTCTTAGGATTTGGGGTTTTAGGGCCGTTCCTTGTGGGATTTGGGATTTTGGGTCCGTTCCTAACAGGATTTGGGATTTTTTTAGGGCCGTTTAATGGAATTTGGGGATTTTGGGTCCGTTCCTGACAGGATTTGAGGTTTTTAGGGCCATTCTCTCGGGATTTGGGGTTTTGGGTCCGTTCCTGACGGGATTTGTGGTGTTCCAGGTGCCCCAGGGGCTGCTGCTGCAGCCGAAGCCGCCCCGTCCAGCCCGGCCCCGTTCCCGGCTCCGGCCGCTCCCGTCCTGGTGCCGGCGGCGCCGGCAACGCCCGGCCCGGCCTCAGGTGGGTCCGGGACCCCAAATTCCCCAAATCCTGAAATCCCCGTGTCCCGAAATCCCCATGTCCCAAAATCCCGAAATCCCCATGTGCCAAAATCCCGAAATCCCCATGTCCAAAATCCCGAAATCCCCATGTGCCAAAATCCCGAAATTCCCATGTCCCAAAATCCCAAAATCCCCATGTCCCAAAATCCCGAAATCCCAATGTCCCAAATCCCGAAATCCCAATGTCCCAAAATCCCGAAATCCCAATGTCCCAAAATCCCGAAATCCCCATGTCCCAAAATCCCGAAATCCCCATGTCCCAAAATCTCGAAATCCCAATGTCCCGAAATCCCGAAATCCCCATGTCCCAAAATCCCGAAATCCCCGTGTCCCAAAATCCCGAAATCCCAATGTCCCAAAATCCCGAAATCCCAATGTCCAAAATCCCGAAATCCCTGTGTCCCAAAATCCCGAAATCCCCATGTGCCAAAATCCCGAAATCCCCGTGTCCCGAAATCCCGAAATCCCAATGTCCCAAAATCCCGAAATCCCCATATCCCAAAATCCCGAAATCCCCATGTCCCAAAATCCCGAAATCCCCATATCCCAAAATCCCGAAATCCCCGTGTCCCAAAATCCCGAAATCCCCGTGTCCCAAAATCCCGAAATCCAATGTCCCAAAATCCCGAAGTCCCCATATCCCAAAATCCCGAAATCCCCGTGTCCCAAAATCCCGAAATCCCCATGTGCCAAAATCCCGAAATCCCCGTGTCCCAAAATCCCGAAATCCCCGTGTCCCAAAATCCTGAAATCCCAATGTCCCAATGTCCCAAAATGCCCAGCCCGGCCTCAGGTGGGTCTGGGACCCCAAATTCCCAAAATCCTGAAATCCCCATGTCCCAAAATCCCCATGTCCCAATGTCCCAAAGTCCCGAGATCCCAATGTCCCAGTGTCCCCATGTCCCAATGTCCCAAAATCCCCATGTCCCAATGTCCCAAAATCCCGAAATCCCCGTGTCCCAAAATCCCGAAATCCCAATGTCCCAAAATCCCGAAATCCCCATGTCCCAAAGTCCCAATGTCCCGAGATCCCGATGTCCCCAATTTCCCGTTTTACCCCAATTTTCCCATTCCATCCCCAATTTCCTGTTTCCCAATTTCCCATCCCAAATTTCCCATTTCCATTCCCAATTTCCCATCCCCAATTTCCCATTCCATCCCCAATTTTCCCGTTCCATCCCCAATTTCCCATTCCCATTCCCGGTTTCCCATCCCCAATTTCCCGTTTTATCCCCAATTCCCCGTTTCATTCCTTTCCCGTTTTATCCCCAATTCCCCGTTTCATTCCCGTTATTTCCCGGTCCCAATTCCCTGTTCCATCCCCAGATTCCCATTCCCAGGTTCCCATCCCCAATTTCCCATCCCCAATTTCCCATTTATCCCAAATTTCCCATCCCCAATTTCCCATTTTATCCCAATTTCCCATCCCCAATTTCCCGTTTTACCCAATTTCCCGTTCCATCCTTTATCCCAATATCCATTCATCCCAATTTCCATCTCCAATTTCCATCCCCAATTTCCCATTTTATCCCAAATTTCCCATCCCCAATTCTCGTTTTACCCAATTTTCCCGTTCCATCCCCAATTTCCATCCCCAATTTCCCATTTTATCCCAAATTTCCCACCCCCGATTTCCCGTTCCATCCCCAATTTCCCATCCCGATTTCCCGTTTTCCCCCAGTTTTCCCGTTCCATCCCAATTTCCCATCCCCGATTTCCGTTTTCCCGCAGTTTTCCCGTTCCATCCCCGATTTCCCGGTTTCACCCCGGTTATTTCCCGTTTTTCCCGCAGGCGCCGCCGTTGCCGCCGCCCGAGGCCCCGAAGCCGCCGCCGTTCTCAGTGCCCGCCCCCGGCCCAGGCCCCGCCCCCGGCCCCGCCCCCGGCAAGGCGGCCCCGCCCCCCGGGAAAGCGGCCCCGCCCTCCCCCCCCCCGCAGCCCGCCCAGGTGAGCGCCCCTCCCCCCCCTTGGTTTGTCCTGCTTTTCCAAGGTTTTCCCTTAATTCTGGGTTTGCCACTTTAATTGAATCTTTTCCCATTTAAATCCATTTTTTATCCCTATTTTAATTCCATTTTTTTCCCATTTAAAATCCATTTTTTCCCTATTTAATTCCATTTTTTTCCCATTTAATTTAATTTTTTCCCATTTAAAATCCATTTTTTCCCTCTTTTAATTCCATTTTTTTCCCATTTAAATTCCATTTTTTCTCTACTTTAAATCCATTTTTTTCCCATTTAAGTTTAATTTTTTTCCCTATTTTAATTCCATTTTCTACCCGTTTAATTCCATTTTTTCTCTACTTTAAATCCATTTTTTTCCATTTAAAATCCATTTTTTTCCCATTTTAATGCTCTTTTTTTCCCTCCCTTGATTCCGTTTTTTCCCTTTAATTCAATTTTTTTTTCCATTTTAATTCCATTTTTCCCACTTGACTTTCAAGGTTTTCCCCCTTTAATTCAGTTTTTTCCCCCACAATTCCACTTTTTCCTTTAGTTCCATTTGTCCTTCTTTAATCCAGTTTTTCCACTTTTAATTCCATTTTTTCCCCTTTGATTTAGGTTTTTTCCTTAATGTCAAATTTTTCCCCTAATTCCCATTTTCCCCCTTTATTTCCACTTTTTCCACTTTAATTCCAGTTTTCCCCCCCTTTAATTCAATTTTCCCCCCTTCATTTCCAAGGTTTTTTCCCATCTTTCCCAATTTTCCCAATGTTTCTGTATTTTTCCCATTTTACCCCAATTCTTTCCCTTTTTTCTCCAATTTTTTTCCTGATTTTTCCCAATTCTTTCCCAATTTTTCCCCGATTCTTTTTCATTTTCCCAATTCTTTCCCATTTTTCCCATTTTTTTTCTGATTCTTTCCCATTTTTTCCCAATTTCCTGATTTTTTCCCATTTTCCCAATTTTTTTCCCCATTTTCCCGCAGGCGAAGCCGCCGGGGCTCAAGGGCCCCCCCCAACCCTCGGGAGGGGGGAAGGGACCCCAGGCCCCGCCCACGGTGAGTCCCAAATCCCCCAAATTCACCCCAAAATTCACCCCAAAATCCCCAAAATTCACCCCAAACATTCACCCCAAAATTCACCCCAAAATCCCCAAAATTCACCCCAAAATTCACCCCAAAATTCACCCCAAAATCCAAACGTTCACCCCAAAATTCACCCCAAAATCTGGGATTGCCCCAAAATCCCAAACATTCACCCCAAAATTTGGGAATTTCCCAAAATCCCATAATTTCACCCCAAATTTGGGAATTTTCCCAAAATCCCATAATTTCACCCCGATCTCTCCCAGCTGGAGGCGAAGCTGCCGCTCAAGAAGGCGCCGCTGCTGCAGCCCAGCAAGGAGGCCTGGTAGGGAACTGGGAGGGACTGGTTTGGACTGGGATAAACTGGGATTGAACTGGGATAAACTGGGATTGAACTGGGATTGAACTGGGATTGAACTGGGATTGAACTGGATAAACTGGGATTGAACTGGGAGGACTGGGATTGAACTGGGATTGGACTGGGATTGAACTGGTAGGGAACTGGGAGGGACTGGTTTATACTGGGATAAACTGGGATTGAACTGGATAAACTGGGATTGGACTGGGATTGAACTGGGATAAACTGGGATTGAACTGGGATAAACTGGGAGGGACTGGGATAAACTGGGATTGAACTGGGATTGAACTGGATAAACTGGGATTGGACTGGGATTGAACTGGATAAACTGGGATTGGACTGGATAAACTGGGAGGGACTGGGATTGAACTGGGAGAGAACTGGGGGCGTCTGAGAGGGGATTGGGGGTTACTGGTTTATACTGGGATGGACTGGAATTGAACTGAGAGGGACTGGGATTGAACTGGGATAAACTGGGAGGGACTGGGAGGGACTGGATTGACTGGGAGGGACTGGGATTGAACTGGTTTATACTGGAGGGACTGGGAGGGACTGGGATTGAACTGGGAGGGACTGGGAGGGTCTGAGAGGGGATTGGGGTTACTGGTTTATACTGGATGGACTGGAGGGGATTGGGGGGACTGGAGGGACTGGGATCAAACTGGGAGGGACTGGATTGAACTGGGGGTTACTGGTTTATACTGGGATGGGCTGGGAGTGACTGGGATAGAACTGGGAGGGACTGGGGGGGGACTGGGATAAACTGGGAGGGACTGGGATTGAACTGGGATAAACTGGGATTGAACTGGGAGGGACTGGGAGCGATGGGGGAGACTGGGATCAAACTGGGATTGAGCTGGATTGAACTGGGATAAACTGGGATAAACTGGGAGGGACTGGGATTGAACTGGGATAAACTGGGATAAACTGGGAGGGACTGGGATTGAACTGGGATAAACTGGGATAAACTGGGAGGGACTGGGAGGGACTGGGATTGAACTGGTTTATACTGGGAGGCACTGGGATCAGACTGGTTTATACTGGGAGGCACTGGGGTAGCCGTGGGATTTCATCCAGAACCACTCCAAAACCGTGAATTTTTGTCGCCGTTCCGTCCCGAGAACCGCGAGCTTTCCTCCGCGTTCCTCCGACACAGCGCAGTTTTCTCCCGGGGCTCCGGAGCTCTCTCTGAATTTGCCCCAATTTGCCCCAAATTTGCCCCAAATTTGTGTCTTTCAGCCTCCTGGAGCAGCTGCACAAGCACCAGGGCGCCGTCCTGCAGCCGGAGCTGCGCGCGCCCTTCCGCTCGCTGGGGGACGCGCTGCGGCGCCTGCTGCCCTACCACGTCTACCAGGGCGTGCTGCCCGGCCCGCAGGAGTGCCAGCGAGGTACTTATGTCGCGATAGTCGCGATAGTCGCGATAGCGAGCGGGGATATCGCGATAGCGAGCGGGGACAGCGCGGTGTCGGGGACGGTGGGGACGCGCCGGGGCGGCCGCTGCCCTACCACGTGTACCAGGGCGTGCTGCCCGGCCCGCAGGAGTGCCAGCGAGGTACTTATGTCGCGATAGTCGCGATAGTCGCGATAGCGAGCGGGGATATCGCGATAGCGAGCGGGGACAGCGCGGTGTCGGGGACGGTGGGGACGCGCCGGGGCGGCCGCTGCCCTACCACGTGTACCAGGGCGTGCTGCCCGGCCCGCAGGAGTGCCAGCGAGGTACTTATGTCGCGATAGTCGCGATAGTCGCGATAGCGGGCGGGGATATCGCGATAGCGAGCGGGGACAGCGCGGTGTCGGGGACGGTGGGGACGCGCCGGGGCGGCCGCTGCCCTGCCGCGCGTCAGAGAGGCGTCGTGACGTGGCAGCTATCGCGATAGTCGAGGGCGTGCAGCGCTAGTTAATGGGGACAGTGGAGTTAATTAATTCCCCGTTAATTCCCCGTGAATTCCCGTTAATCCCCCGTGAATTCTCATTAATTCCCTATGAATTCCTCGTTAAATAATTCCCCGTTAATCTCCCGTTAATTCCCCATTAATATCGCTTTAATCTCACAATAATTTTGCGTTAATCTCCCGTGAATTCCCCGTTAATTCCCCACCAGTCTCTCATCACTTCTGCATTAATTCCCGTTAATTAATTCCCAGTAATCCCCCATTAATTCCCCATCAATTCCCCACTTATTAATTCCTCATTAATTCTTCACTAATCAATTTCCTATTAATTAATTCTCTATCAATCCCCCATTAATTCCCCATCACTTCCCCACCCATTCCCCATTAATTCCCCACTAATTATCCATTAATTGTCCACTAATCTCACATCAAGTTCTCATTAATTTCACCTTAATCTCACATTAATTCCTCATCAACCTCCCATTTATTCCCCAATAATTCCTCACTAATTTCCCATTTGTTCCCCATTAATTCCCCACAAATACGTCATTGATTCCTCCCTAATTGTCCCCATTAATTAATTAATTAATTAATTAAGCAATCCCTGTTGCAGTGGACGAGGAGTTCGAGGCGGTGTCGGAGCAGCTCCTGCGCCGCACCCGGGCCATGCTCAACAAATACCGGCTGCTGCTGCTCGAGGAGTCCCGGGTGAGACCCCTGAGACCCCCCCCAAAATATCCCTGACCCCCCCCCAAATATCCCCCAAATCCCCCTGAGCCCCCCGAGACCCCCAGGGACCCCCAGGGACCCCCAGGGACCCCCAAATTCGCCCCCGAGCCCCCCAAATCCTCCCCGGGCCGTGCTGAAGGAGTAGCGGCTGCTGCTGCTCGAGGAGTCCCGGGTGAGACCCCCTGAGACCCCCCCCAAAATATCCCTGACACCCCAAATCCCCTCCTGGGACCCCCCAAATATCCCCCAAATCCCCCTGAGCCCCCCCCAAATCCCCCCTGCGACCCCCCAAATCCCCCTGAACCCACCTGGGACCCCCCAACTCCCCCCACCGGCTGCTGCTGCTCGAGGAGTCCCGGGTGAGACCCCCAAACATTCCCTGGGACCCCCAAATCCCCCCTGGGACCCCCTGAACACCCCCAGGACCCCTCAGGACCCCCCAAATTCCCCCTGGGACCCCCTGAACGCCCCCAGGACCCCTCAGGACCCCCCAAATCCCCCCTGGGACCCCCTGAACGCCCCCAGGACCCCTCAGGACCTCCCAAATCCCCCCTGGGACCCCCTGAACACCCCCAGGACCCCTCAGGACCTCCCAAATCCCCCCTGGGACCCCCTGAACACCTCCAGGACCCCTCAGGACCCCCCAAATCCCCCCTGAACACCTCCAGGACCCCCGGGACAATCTCGGGGACCCCCCAAAGTGACCCCGCGTTGTCCCGGCAGCGCTCGAGCCCCTCGGCGGAGATGGTGATGATCGATCGCATCTTCATCCAGGAGGAGAAAACGGCGCTGGCGCTCGACCGGCAGCTGGCCCGGGACAGGCCCGGTGAGAGACCGGGATAAACCGGGATAAACAGGGATAAACAGGGATAAACAGGGATAAACCGGGATAAATGGGGATAAACCAGGATAAACAGGGATAAACCGGGATAAACCGGGATAAACAGGGATAAACAGGGATAAATGGGGATAAACCTGGATAAACCGGGATAAACAGGGATAAACCGGGATAAATGGGGATAAACCAGGATAAACAGGGATAAACCGGGATAAATGGGGATAAACCGGGATAAACAGGGATAAACCGGGATAAACTGGGATAAATGGGGATAAACCGGGATAAATGGGGATAAACCGGGATAAACAGGGATAAACCAGGATAAACAGGGATAAACCGGGATAAACCGGGATAAACCGGGATAAACCGGGATAAATGGGGATAAACCAGGATAAACAGGGATAAACCGGGATAAATGGGGATAAACCGGGATAAACAGGGATAAACCGGGATAAACTGGGATAAATGGGGATAAACCGGGATAAATGGGGATAAACCGGGATAAACCGGGATAAACCGGGATAAATGGGGATAAACCGGGATAAACAGGGATAAACCGGGATAAATGGGGATAAACCAGGATAAACCGGGATAAACGGGGTGGGATCCATGGGAACGGGATCCATGGGACCGGCAGCTGGCCCGGGACAGGCCCGGTGAGAGACCGGGATAAACCGGGATAAACTGGGATAAACGGGGTGGGAATGGGGCAGGAATCCCAGGAAATGGGATCCATGGGACCGGCAGCTGGCCCGGGACAGGCCCGGTGAGAAACGGGGGCAAAACCCGGGATAATGGGGTGGGAATGTGGCAGGAATGGGATCAGTGGGACCGGCAGCTGGCCCGGTGAGAAACCCGGGATAACGGGGGCAAAACCCGGGATAACGGGGGCAAAACCCGGGATAACGGGGGCAAAACCTGGGGCAGGAATGGGGCGGGAACCCCGGGAAATGGGACGGGATCCATGGCACCGGCAGCTGGCCCGGGACAGGCGCGGTGCGGAAACCGGGATGAACGGGGCGGGAACGGGGCGGGATCCCCGGGAAATGGGGTGGGATCCATGAGAACGGGGCGGGAACGGGGCGGGATCCACGGGAATCAGGGGAGAATCCCCAGGGCTGGGGCTGGAATCCTGGAAATGGGGCGGGATCGATTGGAATGGGGTTGGGATCCCCAGGGACGGGCTCGGAATCCCGGGAACGGGGCGGGATCCCGGGAATGGGGGCGGAGTCCCGGGAATGGGGCGGGATCCCGGGAATGGGGGCGGAGTCCCGGGAACGGGGCGGGATCCCGGGAATGGGGGCGGAGTCCCGGGAATGGGGCGGGATCCCGGGAATGGGGGCGGAGTCCCGGAAATGGGGCGGGAACGGGGCGGGATTTATGGAAATAGGGGCGGGAATCCCCCGGGATGGGCTCGGAATCCCGGGAATGGGGCGGGAATCCCGGTGGGAATGGGGCTGGGATTCACGGGGGTGTCGGGATGGAATTCCCGGGGTTCGGGAGGGGGAATGTTTGGGGTGGAATTTTTGGGGTTCAGGGTGGAATTTTTGGGGTTCGGGGTGGAATTCCTGGAGTTTGGGGTGGAATTTTTTGGGGTTCGGGGTGGAATTTTTGGGGTTCAGGGTGGAATTTTTGGGGTTCGGGGTGGAATTTTTTGGGGTTCGGGGTGGAATTTTTTGGGGTTCGGGGTGGAATTCCCGGGGTTTGGGATGGAATTCCTGGGGTTTGGGGTGGAGTTTTTGGGGTTCGGGGTGGAATTTTTTGGGGTTCGGGGTGGAATTTTTGGGGTTCGGCGCCAAATTCCTTGGAATTCACCCAAAGGCCTCTGAAAAAAAAAAAACGAGGGTCAATCAAAAGTTTATTTAGGGCCAATTAAAGGTCAATTAGCGGTCAATTAAAGGGGTTAATCAAGGGCCAATTAAAGGGCAATTAAGGGTCAATTAAGTGTCAATTGAAGGGGGAAATCAAGGGCAAATTAAGGGCCAATTAAAGGGGTCAATCAAGGCGCAATTAAAGGGCAATTTAAGGGTCAATTAAAGGTCAATTAAGGGCCAAGTAAAGGGGAAATCAAGGGCTAATTAAGGGTCAATCAAAGGTCAATTAGGGGCCAAGTAAAGGGGAAATCAAGGGCTAATGAAGGACTAATAAAGGGTCAATTAAAGGGGTCAATTAAGGGTCTCTGCAGAGTCCTGCTGCAGCCTCTGGATCTTTGGGATTTTTGGGATGAATCCCGCGGGGGGAAACGGGAAATTTTGGGCAGAGGAAAAAAAAAAAAGGAAAATTACCCTCATTAACATGCATTAATTAATTAATGGCCCTTCTCCTTTTGCCTTGCAGACGAATACGTCACCTCCTCCTCCTCCTCCTCCTCCTCCTCCTCATCTTCCTCCCGCTCCCACCCCCTCCCCCCCTCCTCCTCCTCCTCGTCGCTGCCCCTCCCCCAGCCCTCGCCCGCCCCTCCCCCTCCCGCCCCTCCCCCCCCGGCGCCCCCCAAGCTGCTGATCAAGCACGGGGGGGGCTCCCCCAGCGTGACGTGGTTGGGGGAATCCCGGGATTCCCCCGCGGCCCGGGCAGGGGGCGGGGCCGGGGGCGGGGCCCGGGCGGAGGAGGAGGAGGCGCTGCCGGCGCGGAGCCGCCCGCCCATGATGAAGACGTACGAGGCGCGGAGCCGCATCGGCCTCAAGCTCAAGATCAAGCAGGAGGCCGGGCTGAGCAAGGTGATCCACAACACGGCGCTGGACCCGCCCGGGATCCCCCACGGGCCCGGGATCCACCAGCAGCAGCCGCCGGGGCCGGGCCCGCAGCAGCAGCAGCAGCAGCAGCAGCAGCAGCAGCAGCTGAACGGCTCCCTGGAGAAGAAATGCCCGGTGCCGACGGGAAACGCCGGGGGCGGCGCGCCGGGGGCGACGGCGCCGTGCCGGCTGCCGCTGAGGAAAACGTACCGGGAGATCAACCGGGACGTCAGCCGCGACATCCGCCGGGAGCACCACCGGGACGTGAACCGGGAGCACCACCGGGAGCGGGAGCACCACCGGGAACACCGGGAGATGAACCGGGAGCACCACCGGGAGGCGAACCGGGAGATCCGAGACCGCCGGGAGCATCGGCGGGACGTGAGCCGGGACGCGCCCCCCGAGCCCCCTCCGCGCTCCGAGCGCCGCCCGGTGATCGCGGCGCTGCGCCGGGAGCCCGGCTGCGCCGCCCGCGCCGTGCGCGCCGGCAAGGGCCCCCCCGAGGAGCCGTCGGACGGCGAGGACGAGGAGGAGGACGAGGAGGAGGACGAGGAGGACGACGAGGAGGAGGAGGAGGAGGACGAGGAGGAGGAGGAGGAAGGCTGCGGGACGTGGGGCGGGAAGCGGCGGCGCGCCGAGGCCGAGGTGGACAAGGCGTCGTTCAGCAGCGACAGCCCCCAGGACGATTCGCTGAGCGAGCACCTGCAGAGCGCCATCGACAGCATCCTCAACCTGCAGCAGCCCCGCGGCGCCGCGCCGGGAACGGCACCGCCGGGAGCGGCACCGCCGGGAATAACGGGAACGGCCGCGCCGGCAATGACGGCAACGGCGGCGCCGGGAATGACGGGAATGGCGGCGCCGGGAACGGCCGCGCCGGGAGCCCTCGTGCCCCCCCCCAGCCACAACGGCGGCCTCGGAGCCGCCCGGACGTGCACCAGATGACGGCGGGGGTGGGGAAAGGACACCGGGATGGGGACGCCGGGATCGCGCCGGGATCTGACCGGGATCACGCCGGGATCACACCGGGAACGGGATCTGACCGGGGTCTGACCGGGATCCAGGACGGACGGGACACCGGGGTCTGACCGGGATAACGCCGGCGTCGGGTCACCGGCATCAGGAGCTGACCGGGACGACGCCGGCAACGGGATCGGACCAGGAATGGGACACCGGGAGTGGGACCTGACCGGGATCCAGAACGGAACGGGACGCCGGGATCGGAACGGGACTGGGACGCCGGGAGCGGGATTGGGATCAGGAGAGCCAGATCCAACCGGGACGCCGGGAACGGAACGGGATCCAACCGGGATCCAACCGGGACGCCGGGAACGGAACGGGATCCAACCGGGATCCAACCGGGACGCCGGGAACGGACTGGGATCAGGAATGGGAATGAGAACGGGAATGGGACTGGGATGGGACTGGGATCGGGAACGAGAACAGGAACAGGAACAGGGTTGGGATTGGACTGGGATCGGGACACCGGGAATGGACATTGGGATCGGGACATTGGGATCAGAACGGGACCGGGACACCGGGAATGGGATCGGGATCAGGAGACCCAGATCAGACCGGGATCAGACCGAGGTTGGGATCGGGATGGGAATTGGGATCAAACTGGGATTGGGAATGGGATTGGGATCAGACCAGGATCAGCAATGGACTGGGATTGGAAATGGGAACGGGATCAGGAACAGAACGGGAATGGGATTGGGATTGGGATTGGGATTGGGATTGGGATTGGGAATGGGATTGGGATCAAACTGGGATAGGCAATGGACTGGGATTAGGAATGGGAACGGGATCACACCGGGATCGGGATCAGGAACGGGATCAGGAATGGGAACGGAAATGGACCAGGACTGGGATTGGGAACGGGATTGGGATCAGGAATGGGAACAGGATCGGGATTGGGAACGGGATTGGAAGTGGGAATGGGATGGAGATCGGGAACAAGATCAGGAACAGAGCGGGAGTGGGAGTGGGAGTGGGAGTGGGAGTGGGAGTGGGGGTGGGAATGGACCAGGATCGGGATTGGGAACGGGATCGGGATCAGAATCACATTGGGAATGGCAACGGGAACAGACCGGGATCCCAGGGATGGAACGGGAACGGAGCGGGAATGGGAACGGTACCGGGATTGGGATCGGGATCAGACCGGGATCGGGAACGGAATTGGGAACGGGATCAGGAAATGGATCAGGATCAGACCAGGAACGGGATTGGGAACGGGATCAGGCTTGGGAATGGGATTGGGATCAGGATCAGGATCGAGGCTGGGATCGGGAATGGAAATGGGAATGGACCAGGAACGGGATCGGGATTGGGATCAGGAACAGGATCAGGATTGGGATCAGGATTGGACGGGAATGGGATCGGGATCGGGATTGGGAATGGACCAGGAATGGGATCGGGATCGGGATCAGGTTTGGGAATGGGATTGGGATCGGGAACAGGATCAGGATCAGGGCTGGGATCGGGAATGGGATCAGGATCAGGAATGGGATCAGGAACGGGAATGGGATCGGGAACAGGATTGGGATCAGGATCAGGAATGGGATCAGGAACAGGATCAGGATCGGGGCTGGGATCGGGATCAGGATCGGGAATGGGAATGGACCAGGAACAGGATCGGGATCGGGAATGGGATCAGGATTGGGATCAAGTTTGGGAATGGGATTGGGATCAGGATTGGGATCAGGATTGGACGGGAATGGGATCGGGATCGGGAATTGGAATGGATCGGGAATGGGATCAGGAACAGGATCAGGATCAGGGCTGGGATCGGGAATGGGATCAGGAAATGGGAATGGACCAGGAACGGGGTTGGGATCGGGATCAGGTTTGGGATCGGGAACGGGATCAGGATTGGACAGGAATGGGATCGGGATTGGGATCGGGATCGGGATTGGGAATGGACCAGGAATGGGATCGGGATTGGGATCAGGATTGGGATCAGGAACAGGATTAGGATCAGGATCGGGATCAGGATTGGACGGGAATGGGATCGGGATCGGGAATGGAAATGGGAATGGACCAGGAACGGGGTTGGGATCGGGATCAGGATTGGACGGGAATGGGATCAGGAACAGGATCAGGATCGGGGCTGGGATCGGGAATGGGATTGGGATCAGTTTTGGGATCGGGTTTGGGATCAGGATTGGGATTGGGATTGGGATCAGGTTTGGGATCGGGATCAGGTTTGGGATCGGGATCGGGAGCGCGGCCCCGGCGCCGGGGAGAGCAGCGGGAATTTGGGAACGTGGGATCGGCCCCGGGATGGGAAAAACCCCAAATCCATCGGGAATGGGATGGGAAAAACCCCAAAGTCCCAAAATCTCCTGGTTTTGGCCCAAAATCCCAATTTTCCTCAAAAACCCCCGATTTTAGTCCCCCAAAATCTCATTTTTAAATCCCAAAATCCCATTTTTGGCCCCAAAAGTCTCATTTGAAATCCCAAAATCCCTTTTTTTTTTTTTTTTTTTTTTGGCCCCCCACCCCAATTCCCATTTTTAACCCTTTCCCTCCCATTTTGTTTCCCAAAACTTGAGGGGTTTTTAACCCTTTTTTCCCCAAATTTGGGGATTTTTTTGGATCCCTTTCCATCTCAAAACTTGGGGGTTTTTTTAAACCCTTTTCCCCACAAAATTTGGATTTTTTTAACCCTTTCCCTCCTATTTTTCCCCAAAATTTGAGGATTTTTTGACCCTTTTTTCCCATTTTTATCCCGAATTTGAGGGGTTTGTAACACTTTCCATCCCGAAATTTGTTTGGTTTTTTTAACCCTTTTTCCCAAAATTTGAGGATTTTTTTAACCCTTTCCATCCCAAAATTTGGAATTTCTTTAACCCTTTCCCTCCCATTTTTATCCCGAAATTTGGGGGGCTTTTTTAACCCTTTCCATCCCAAAATTTGGGGGATTTTTTAACCCTTTTTTTCCCATTTTTATCCCGAAATTTTGGTGTTTTTTAACCCTTTCCATCCCAAAATGTGGGTTTTTTTTTTTTTCATCTTTTTCCCCCTCCCATTTTTATCCCAAAATTTGGTTTGTTTTTTTTTTTTTTTCCCATTTTTATCCCACAATTTGGGGGGTTTTTTCCCATTTTTTTCCCCAAAATTGGGGGTTTTTTTAACCCTTTCCCTCCCGAAATTTGGGGTTTTTTTAACCCTTTCCCTCCCGCTGTTCCCGGCCTCCCTGGGGGGATTTTTGGGGTCGGTTCCCGGATTTTTTGGGCCGGAGGGAAATTCCCAGAATTTTCCCGGCTGGAGTTTTGTACTGTATTTATTGTCCATAGCGCGTTTTTTAAGGAATTCCGGACATTTACTATTTCTGTGTAAATTAAAATCGCTTTTAATTAACCAACGCCTCATTCGTTACATCATTAATTAAAGGGTTAACGGACGAAACCGCGGGAAAGGGAAAATTCCCCAAAAAAATGGGAATTTGGGGGAGGGGCTGGGGGAATTCGGAGTTTTTGGGGATTTTGGGATTTTTGGGATCTTTGGAATTTTTGGGGTTTTTGGAGTCTGAGATTTGGGGGTTTTTTTGGGATTTTTGGGGTTTGGAAATTTTGAGATTTTTGGGTTATTTTGATTTTTGAGGTTTGGGATTTCTGGGGTTTTTTGATTTTTGGGGTTTGGGGATTTGGGGGATTTTTGGTGGGTTTGGGATTTTTGGCATTTTTGGTTTTTTGGGGTTTTTAGCATTTTGGAGGTTTGGGATTTTTTGGGGTTTTTGAGATTTTCAGGATTTAGGGTTTGAAATCTTTGGGGTTTGGGGGATTTTTTAAGTTTTGGGGATTTTGGGGTTTGGGATTTTTTTGCTATTTTGGGGGGTTTTTATTTTGGGGGTTTTGGGATTTCTGGGCTTTTTGGACTTGGAATTTTTGGGGTTTTGTGGGATTTTTTGAATTTTTGGGATTTTTGGGGTTTGGGACTTTTTTGAATTTTGGGGATTTTGGGGATTTAGAATTTTTGCGATTTTTGGGATTTTTATTTTTGGGGTTTGGGATTTCTGGGATTTTTGTGATTTCTGTGATTTTTTGGGTTTGGGATTTTGGGGTTTCTTCGGATTTTTGGGGTTTGGGATTTTTGGAATTTTGGGATTTTTTGGGTTTGGGGTTTTGGGGACTTTTGGGGATTTTTTGGCATTTTGTTGGACATTTTTGGGATTTTGCTGGGGGTGGAGATTTTGGGGGTTTTGGGGATTATGGGGGGTTTTGGGGGATTTTTGGAATTTTGGGATTTTGGGGGTTTTGGGGTTTGATATTTTGGAGGTTTTTGGGTTTTTTCGGAATTTTGAGAGTTTGGGATTTTGGGGAGTTTTGGGTTTGGGGGATTTCTGGTGATTTTGGGGATTTTTTGGTGACTTTTGGGGATTTTTGGGAGCCCCTGGAAGGTTCTGGAACCCTTTGGGTCCCTCCCGCTCGTCCCTCGCTCCCCCCCCAGGGCCCCCCCCGCTTTAATTAATTAATTCATTAATTAACCCCGCCCCGCTCATTAAGTCCCGCTGCTCTTTTATGGCGCAGCGCGGGCGGCGGGCTCGCCCTATGGTGATTTATGCTAATTTATGCAAATGAGAGGAGTTTTTCCAGCCCCTCCCGGAGGTTTTGGCGCCTCAGAGCGGCGCCCGCGGCTTTGGGGCGAAATCGGCGGAAAAAGGGAGAGGGAAAAGCGCCGGGAAAAGGTCAGAAAAATCAAATTAAAGGCGGGGAAAAAAGGGGGAAATAACGGGGGAAAATCTGGGGAAAAAAGCCGGAAAAAAATTAAAGAAAAACAGGAAAAAGGGGAGAAAAAAGGGGGAAAAAAAAGGGGGGGGGGTGGGAAAGGAAAAAAAGTCCGGGAAAAGAAAATTTCAGGAATAAAAAAATCCCGGAAAAAAAAACAAACAAACAAACTTTGGGAAAAACAAATTGGGAATAAACAAACTGGGGAAAAATCCGGAAAAAAAAAAAAAACTTTGGGAAAAAAAAACTCCGGGAGCGGCGCCGGCCCCGCCCCGGCCGCACCCAGGGGGGAAAAAATGGGAATTTTGGGGTGGAAAAAGAAGAATTCTGGGGTGGAAAACCGGGGAATTTTGGGGTGGAAAACCGGGGAATTTTGGGGTGGAAAAATGAGGAATTCGGAGTGAAAAAAAAAAAGGGATTTTTTTGGGCGGAAAAATGGGGATTTTTGCGGTGGAAAAATGGGGATTTTGGGCACAAAAATGGGGATTTTGGGCACCAAAATGGGAATTTTCCCCGGGCAGGGAGGGCAAAGGGATTTTTTGTGGGATTGGGAGCGAGGAAATTCCGGGAGCTTTGGGGTTTCCGCCTCTTTGGGTGGTGGAAATTTGGGATTTCTTGGGTTTGTTTTCCTGGGGATAAATCCCCAAAATTCCCTTTTCCGGCAGGGACCCCCAAAAACTTCACCTTTTAGATTCACTTTTATATTAAAAAATCCCTTAAAATTCCCTTTTCCGGCTGGGATTTGTGGGTACAAAACCCGGAATTTTGGTTTTTACGGGAAAATCCCCCAAAAATCCTCATTTTTCACAGGGAAATCTCTAAATCTTCATTTCTTTACTTATTTTGACAGGAAAACCCTCCCAGCGCCCTCATTTTCCCTCAGTTTGCGACAGCTCCACCCTGAACTTTCACTTCTGGCTCCGATTCATGGAAAAAATTCCTCCAGCTCCGTTTTTTCCCTCCTTTTAAGGGAAAAGCGGCCGAAAACTTTGTTTTTCTCCCCATTATTGCACAAAAAGCCCTCAAATCTTTGTTTTTCCCCTCATTTTTCCAGCCCAGCTCCCAAAATCTCCTTTTCCCCCTCCTTGATTCTCTTTTCCCACCTGGATTTTTGAGGCTAAATCCCAAAATTTTGATTTTTTTTTTTTTTTTTTTTTTTTTTTCTTCGGTTGCCACCCCAAAAGCCCCAAAATTCTCCTTTTCCCGCCCCATTTGGGGGATCCAGGTGGGAATCCCTCCCCTCCCCCCTCCCCCCCCATGGCTCCGCCCTCCCGCTGAGCCCCTCCCCCTTTTCCCATTTTTCCCATTTTTTTCCAATTTTTCCTCTGTGTTTTTTTTTTTTCCATTTTTCCTGGGGTTTTTTTTTCCCATTTTCCCCCAATTTTTTTTTCTATTCTTTCCCTAAAATCCCCTAAAAATCCGGAAAAAAAAAATCCTCCTAAAATCCAAAAAAATCTCCCTAAAACCCCCTTAAAACCACCTAAAACTCTCCTAGAACCCCCCCAAAACCCCTTGAAATTTCCTGAAACCCCCATAAAATCCTCCTAAAATCCCCCTAAAACCTCCAAAAACTCCTCCTAAACCATCTAGAATCCCCCTAAAACCCCTTAAACCCCCCCAAAAAATCCCCCAAATCCCCCCTAAAAGCCCCATTAAAAAAAAAACCTAAAAACCCACTAAAATACCCAAAAAAACCACCCCTAAAACCTCCCAAAAACCCCATAAAACCCCCTAAAACCTCCCCAAAACCCCCCTAAAACCCTCTAAAATCCCAAAAAATCCCCCTAAAATTCCCCTAAAACCCTCTAAAATCCCCTAAAAAAACTTCCCTAAAATCCCTCCAAAAACTCCAAACCTCCCTGTAAATCCCCTAAAAACCCCATAGAGCCCCCCAAAAAATCCCCCTAAAACCTCCGAAACCCCCCTAAAAATCCCCATTAAACCCCCCAAAAAATCCCCCTTAAGACCCCATAAAAACCCTCTAAAATCCCCCTAAACCCCCCTAAACCCCCCTAAAACCCCCCCAAACCCCCCA
>JAYKTQ010000312.1:0-30604 GCA_036010785.1 Ammospiza maritima maritima
ACATTTATCTGTGATTTTCACTACTGTAACAGAAAGGTTCATGAAAACTGTACAGAAGATAGCAAATTTTAAAAGAGATAAGAATTACAGCATAAAATCCATGGGACGGGTTACAACATGAGACACTCTCTAAGAGAAAATCTCTGTGTTTCAGCACTTCACCATGGTAAGATTTCATGAAGTGCCAAAGAAGGCGGCAAAATATCATTCGGGACATTATTTACTGGAGTTCAGCCTGGCCGTTAGTAGGAACTGGGTTTGACCACATCATGTAGATATACCACACACACTTTCCCTTCACTGAAAAATTACTGTTCACAACGAAGAAGCAATTGACGATCAAAATTGATTGAAAGCATCTTAAACATGTCAAGTATTTCATTGTAGATGATCTGTGATCCAAATGCTTCTTCCACCTTCGAGAGGGACAGAACAATTCTTCCATATCATGATGGTCTAAAATTGTATCAACCAATGTTTTCTGCTGAAAAGATATCATCTATTTTTTTCTATTTTTGGAAGAAAATATTCCTAGACATACAACAGGTGAGAACTAAGTAATTTTAAAGAAGCAAATGACATGAAAATATTCTGAAAATAGAATGAAATGAAAAGCTGTGTTTTAAATAGGAGCTAAATATTAAACAGAATTTCTGTACCAGGCATTTGAATTACTGCACCAGCTCTTTTGCCCATCAAGAGAGGCATTGAGCATTTCAGTCTTTTCCAAGGTGTTCATGATCTGCTATGCTGATCTCTGTGTGTGCCTAGGTGTGTGTGGAAGGGGGGGCATGTGAAGGGGACTGTGTATGTTTGCTTTACAATTGTTGTGGCAGATTCATGCCTCGGCTCCACATTTTGTTTTAGAAAGGTCACACAGAGTGGATATGAAGTTTACTATCAACAAGAGATCAATTCCCAAATCATCCATTTGACTCTACCTTATAAATCATGTGCTTTGTTGCATATTTTATCAAATCTACTTTCAAGCCAGATGGAGGAAGGAGGATGTGGGAATCCCTCCACCATCTTGCAACTTTTATGCAAGTAGGTTTTCAAGAAAATCATCATTTCTCGTTGAAATATGTCTGGAACAGGCATGATGGTAGTGTCAACCTGTTGGAGTTTTTGTTGCTGGAAGAAGTTGTACAAAAGGATTGGTTTTTACATTGACCGGTTACTGAATCAAGCGCAGGAATACATTGGAAATTCAACTGGGGCCTCCTTTTCCCAGCAGACCACTTCTAGAAGGAGCTTGTACAATGAAGCTGACGCTTCTGCTCTCTTTTTGTTTCTTTCCTATTTTTCTTGGCTTCTTTGCCACTCTCTAGACAATTTGTGAACTCTTTTCCCAACTAAAATGGTTTCAATAGTCTGATTGTGATCATACATTTTTACAAGGAATTTTTAAAATCTTTCCTCGAGTTAAGAAAGTCAAGGACTTAGGTCTTTTTCTTCCCTTATAATATTGCAATGAAATTGATAAATAAAGACCAACTCTTTCTTTTTGTTTTTAATCCAAGTAGATAATTCCCATCCATTCATCCATTTTGTGGACCAATAGTTGCCATGCTGATGGAAGTTGTCACTTCTTAACAATAGACATTCTGTGACTATGTTGACAGCACTTTGGCTGAAGATCCTAACTGGTCTTGGATACACATAGGGAGAAATTTGCTCAGCCAGTGTCAGTCTTAAGCATGCGTATCAGAAGATCTTTCTAGAGCTGGGAATTTTCCCATGAAAGGGATTCAGTTAGGGAAGAGACACTCGTCCCAGAGTTTTACATTCTTCTTGAACACTGCTTAAGGAACTTAGATGCCGTGTCCATTTGGATCTCTGTCTTCACAGAACTTTGTCATGCAAGTGCTTGAAATGCATCTTGAAGAGAATTCACTAGCACAGAATGAATGAGAGTGGAAGGGGTTGGTGGGGCTAACCAGGCCCAATCCCCCTGCCTAAACCAGGATACCTAGAGCCTCTTGCCCAGGAGTCTATCTGGGTGTACTTTTAATGTCTTCAAAGATCCAGGCTCCACAATCTTTCTGGGCAGTCTGTGCCGTGGTTCAGTCACCCTCACAGTAAAGAATCATTTGCTGATGGTCAATGGCAATCTCCTGTATTTCAGAGAGTGCCCACTGCCTCTTGTTTTTTCACTCAGCATCACTGAAAAGACACTGGTTCCCTCCCCTTTGCACTATTGCTTCCATATGTATGCGTGCTGCCATGTAGAGATATGTCAAAAACCTCCCTGAAGCCCAGGCAGATAATATTCCCTTCATCTACTAGTCTAGTTGATTCATCAGAGGAGTTTAAAGTGATGTTCAGCATGAAATTCCCCTGAAAAATCATGCTAACTACATTATTTTGTCGTCTTGCATGTGCCTGGCAAGGTTTTCCAGGAAGAGCTGCTTCATCAACTTCCTGGGGATAAAAAGGAGGCTGGCTGGTTTCTACTATTCCGAGTCCTCCTAATTGCCTTTTTTAGAGATGGGTGTCATTTGCTCTCATCCAGTCTTTAGCCTCTCTTGTCGTCTACATCTTAGCAAAAAGCTTTTCCACTACATGTTCATGTGATTGGAAACGTCAGGAAAGTGTAAGGTACTGTTTTCTATCAGTTGGCAAGCTGCGCACACAATGCCAGTGTTGTACAGCTTCCTTCTTCACCTTTCCGATGCTGCCGCTCTCTCCGGCTCCCGGAGCCGAAGAAGCGGCTTCTTCGCGCAAAGACGATTGTACCGGTCACAGTGCTCTCTTAGCGCGGCTTGTGCCAACAGAAGCCCGGGAGCGGCTCTTAGCGCCGGAGAGCATCGTACCTTCGTCTTTAGCGTCTTTAGTGGTCTACGTCCCAGCAGAAAGCTTTTCCACTCTGTCTGGCAAGGAAAACCTGCGGGAGCACAGAAAACATCTCCCATCGTGTTCTGGACGTTGCACGGAGGTCTGCCAAGTGTTTGGCATGAAGGAAAGAAAAGTTGTCCAAAATAACTTCCTATCGAATGTTCATGTGATTGGAAAAGTCAGAAAAGTGGTAAGGTACTGTTTTCTATCAGCTGGCAAGCTGCGCACACAATGCCAGTGTTGTACAGCTTCCTTCTTCACCTTTCCGATCCTGCCGCTCTCTCCGGCTCCTGGAGGCGAAGAAGCGGCTTCTTCGTGCAAAGACGATTGTACCGGTCACAGTGCTCTCTTAGCGCGGCTTGTGCCGAAAGACGCCCGGGAGCGGCTCTTAGCTCCGGAGAGCATCGTACCTTCGTCTTTAGCGTCTTTTGTGGTCTACATCCTAGCAGAAAGCTTTTCCACTCTGTCTGGCAAGGAAAACCTGCGGGAGCACAGAAAACATCTCCCATCGTGTTCTGGACGTTGCACGGATGTCTGCCAAGTGTTTGGCATAAAGAAAAGAAAAGCTTTCCAAAACAGTTCCAATCGAATATTCATGTGATTGGAATAGTGAGGAGAATGGTAAGGTACTGTTTTCTATCATTTGGCAAGTTGAGCACACAATGCCAGTGTTGTACAGCTTCCTTCTTCACCTTTCCGATGCTGCCGCTCTCTCCGGCTCCCGGAGCCGAAGAAGCGGCTTCTTCGCGCAAAGACGATTGTACCGGTCACAGTGCTCTCTTAGCGCGGCTTCTGCCGAAAGACGCCCCGGGCGCCTCTTAGCTCCGGGGGCTCCGTACCTTCCAATTCCATTTTTTCGGCTCCACAAACCAAATGGTATACTTGCAGCAGTAGGGCGGGACGTTGAATTGGACTTTTTCCTTTTAGAGAGAAGGTAATGAAAAAGTTTCACCGGAATCAGAGCAGGCTGTAAAACAAGAAAAGTGTCATGGAAATAAGCCAGCCTTATCCTCTTAGCCTTGCTTGTTGTGATTGGCCAAGAAAGAAATGTGTCAACTCGGTGTTCCTGGGTATCACATCAGTAACAGGTACTTCAGCTGCTGTACTTCTCTCCTGAAGTTAAGAACAGAATCCAAGGAATTGTGATTCCATGGTCTCAATTCACTCAATATGGTGCCGAAAAAGGAGTGGAAGGTGCACGGGTCAATTAACTTGAATGGCCTATGTAAATCAGCGGCCAGTGTTTTTCTGAAGGCTTCAACAGGTTAGTTGCCTATGTTCTTCTTGGAATTGTTTTAACCTTTGGTCATGTTTTTCTTGGGATTCTTTTACCCTTTTCCCATTAGTTCAGCCTTTGCTCTCAAGCCTTTGCTGACATTTCCAGTATCTCGGTAGCCTGGAAAAGTGTTGTCTTGATTGATCACATCATTATTCCCTTCCAAGGGTTGTTTTCCTCAAGTCTCAGTTTGGCTGGTTTTCTGCTAGTTGATTGTCAGAGGGCAGCAGGTGTTTTGTAAGAGCAAGTACACAATGCCATAGCTTGCTTTTCTTTGGATTTGGCCTGTCTAGAAAATGGAATGACTGAACATCTCTGAGAGGCTTTTCTCTCCCCATTAGGTTTCACTGGAAGGAGGGCAGATGCAAATCGTCTACCTAAAGTCTTGGCACAGAAGAAAGTAGTGGTTTGCTGCTGCATAGAGCTAGAAGCTTACAAAAGGAAGGCCTTGGGCTGAGGCCCATTACTTTGGCTAAGTAGAAAAGGACTGTGGCAAGGTGAGGCAGCTGACTTCGAGGTAGATCAACAAGTTCTAGAAGCGTCGTGTGTTCACAGCGTGGTGCATGGTGGTTGGTTGAATTGTGTTTGTTATGGCTTAAAGCTATGGAAATGAGAAAGGCCTGAGTGTTTCAAAAGCCTTGTTTTGGCAAGAAAGCAGCTCTCCTTTGCATCTGCCTGGGGACTCTGCATCACCACGGACCCTCACTCCCACTTTGCCAAGGAGATGATCAGTAGGAATGTTGCAGAGCTGCTGTGTGCATCTGAATGGAATGGCAGAGAACGAAGCGCTGGACGTTTCTGGCTTTAGAACAATGCTGCTGCATTGGTGCCAGTTTAGTTGGTTTTCCATCAGTGGCCTTTCTGTCTAGAAGTACACTGCCCAGAGTATTGGATGCCATTTCCTTCCTGTTGTTTTCATACCTTCCTTCAGTTGAAAGGATGATACAACCTTGACATTTTGAAGATCCCCGTTAGGAAGCACTATGCCAGAGGAGTCATCGCTCCCTTTTCTTCTGCCTCCTTTGTCATTTTCAGAGACTCATTTCAAATTTCTGCTCATGTCAAGAAGAATACTGAGACTGCTTAGCAGGGTTGACGCTCTCAGCTGCTTTCCTCTTTCCTACTGCTTCATACTGGATGTGACTTCAAGGCCTCGTTTTGTCATCTGCATTTTGCCGTCATCCAAAGCTAAATATTCCAGGCCTGTGAACACAAAAAGAACTCTTAGTCTTTTGCAAGAACTACCCCTAGGAGGATTTGTGTTCACTTTGATCTCTTCAGTGTTTCAGAAAAAAGGAGATTGTACTCTCTTCTTGTGTACTCTCTTCTTGTGCTCTCATTTCCCTCTCTCTGCCTTGCATGCCCCAGTTAATCTACTGGTGTGACTCATTTGGCATCATCTCACGGTGCAAATTCTGCATAGTTTCAAGTCCTTACAAATGCCAGTTGCCAAGGAGCCTATCTAAGGGGCATTCAAGGGGCAAAGAATTGTAGGGCTGGCAAGTTCAGGTGCTGAAACTGTAAGTCATGCCATATCAAAGTGACAGAGCAAATCAATTGATCTAGGACTTTCAGCTGGACACCTCTGAGAATAGCAGCTTGTCAGCAATGACACAGCCATCTTCCTAGCTGTATTCCAGAGAGAGGAAAGGGACACCTTCAATGGTTAATATGTTTGGCATGAGAAAACAGCAAGAAATGTACCGCAAAATACTCGAGTCAGATCAAGTGCGTTTCTCTAGTGAGAATTTTGCACTTGTTCTTTCTTGTCTGTGCCTTTACTTTTCACAGAAGACAGGGGAGCATTTCATTAGTACTGTTCTTTTGTTTTCTTTTGTTGGCCTCCCTCTTTCCACCTGCAATTAACAAATTTGCCTTTCTTTACTGGCTTCTCTTTCTTTACTTCTACAAGTTGACATGAGGTCATCCAACCTTATCATCAATGTTCTCAGACAGTGGAGAGAAGTAGAAGGTACAGCTAAATGGATAAAAGAAACCCACAAAAATAGACAGGTTTTGACAGTCTTCTGTGAGAACATTAGGACACAAGATGTCTTTGAACTGAGTAATGCTCTATTGATTTAACTTTTAGTCCACTGGTTACTATTATTACACGTCTTTGGCCTTTAGTACAGAGCCTTGGAACTAATCCAGGCCAATACTTGGCTAATTTTGTTTTATTTCTAGTGAGGACTTTGTTTCTTAAGGAATAGTCCAGAGAAAGAGCGTCCACGGTACAGTTACAGGTCATAAATTCTGGTACAGTTGGTGCTGGTAATAGGTCTAGGAAAGAAAGGTTTGACATCTTTTTTGGCTTTCAAATGGAACCATGATTTGAAAAACCTAAGAGTTGCGGCTCCCCCCCCACCCCACACCCCAAGTACTTCTCTTTGCAATATTACTCAGGGATTACACATCAAAGCCCACCCTGTAAAATACGTTGCAGATACTTTGCAAGAAGTGCAGCTTAGCAGCTAGAGATGATAACGTGGCTTAAATAACATGGTCTAAATATGTCTGTCTACGCAGACATACTCAACAAAGGTTACGATGGCTTAGCTCCTGTGCTCAAGTGAAGGTGCATTTTAGAACTTCCCAAGAAGGTGAATTCAACCTCCTTCATTGCTCTCTGCTGGAGTCCCAAGAGAATTTCAGTCTGCTTTTTGTCATTGACAGCTGTCACTGCTTAGCTCTTGAACATGAGACTCCCTCATGACTGATGAAAGTTGTCTAGTTAAGAGTGGGTGAAAGACATGGTCTTGCTCTAGAAGGAGATGAGAAGGTTTCTGCAGTCTTTGTCATCTCTACTGCTTGTGATTTCTAGACAAAACCAGTGGGAAGTTTTCTGAAGGCAGTCCAGAAGCTGGCAATATGGACAGCTTACAGCCCAACACTTGCTGCAGTGCAACCATGGTGACACCAGAAAGGACTTCAAAAAATTAAAAGGGCAAACAAAGCAGTTGGAAGGAAAAGAACATGAACCATTATTCCATTTTTCTCATCTATCTTTCTTTAAATCATCATTTTCGTGCAGTTTCGCGGCTTGCGTTGGTATCCCACCAAAGGAATCTGAGACAGAGTAAGCTTTTGAATGGAGTAGAAGTGAGAAACGCAGGCCAAGTTGCCTTTTTTGCCATCAAATACCAGTTAGGCTTGAACTACCCTTTGCTTAAGGTGCTTAGCTTACACTAAGAATTGATGAGCACATTTTGATGTGAGCAAATTTTACTGTCACGATGACTGAGTAAATTTTGCTGTCACTCAGAATTTTACTGTCGTCTGAATAGCAATGTTTGTGTCAAAATAGTATTTTGTCTCCTGTATCTGCAGCAGGTAAGCCTTTTGCTGTCAGCAGTGTCACTTAACCTTTCATGTCATATCCCTCTTCACATCCATCTTCTGCTTAAGGCTTATTAATCTACTTTAGAATTGGCAGGTGGAATAAGACTACTTTTCCTTTTTGAAAGCTCATGTCATTTGACCTACTTACAGCAAATAATTCATTAATTGCAAGTCCCCAGCTAGCATCTTTTTGGCATATTCTAACCTTCTAAAGAAGTAACAAAAGCACTCTCCAATACTTGACTTTCATATCACAGTGGGAACGCTGGTCCTGTTTTCAAGAAACAATCATGGGTATGGTAAAACAAAAGGAGGGGTTAGAGTTTTCTCTGTTAACCTATAGTGAGCTTGGATTTTGCAATATGCATGAAGTTAATTAACACTGTTATATAAAGTGGCTGATTTAATCAATAAATTGGAGTCAATGCTGATAAACGACAAGGTGGGTTGGCTTCCCTTGGCTTTCAACACAGTGCCAATTCGGGCTGGTTTGATAGGACTAAGTGTCTGCTGCAATCTGCCATCCAGAAGCGGGGCAGGTGAGTTTTCTTTGCCAGGGAAAAGGGCCGAGGTTTGTGTTTGGGGGCCTGTGACTGAGAGTGCCGGCTGGCTCCTGAAATTCTTTGATATGCAGGATGATTCCCAGACGCAAGGTGGAAACGCTGCCAAGTCGGGCTGGATTGAAATTACCCAGGGACTCCTGCAATCTGCCATCGAGAAGCGGGGCAGGTGAGTGTTGTTTGCCAGGGAAAAGGGCCGTGGATTGTGTTTGGGGGCCTGTGGCTGGGAGAGGCCGGCTGGCTCCTGAAAATCCACGATACGCAGGATGTTTCTCAGACCCAAGGTAGCAACATTGCCAAGTCGGGCTGGTTTGATATTACCAAGTGGCTCCTGCAATCTGCCATGCAGAAGCGGGGCAGGTGAGTTTTTTTGGCCAGGTAAGAGGGCTGAGGTCTGTGTTTAAGGGCCTGTGGCTGGGAGTGGCCGGCTGGCTCCTGAAAATCCACGATACGCAGGACGGTTCCCAGACCCAAGGTGGCACCAGTGCCAAGTCGGGCTGGTTTGATAGTACCAAGTGGCTCCTGCAATCTGCCATGATCACATGAAGAAATACTTTCTGGCGTCCGTACTGGGCCATATGCTCTTTCTTCTCTCAACTTCTCCATCACCTCTCATCTGTTTCACATGCGCTATCTTCAAGGTCCACAGGCTACTTTTCACAGCATCTTCAGGCCTGATGCAGTAAGAATGATGAATAGAACAGAGTTGGGTCTATTTTCCAGTTTGGATAAAATGCTTTCTGCACACAAATCCAAGGAGAAGGTGCTGCCCCGATGCCCAGAAAAACTTTCACTCCTGCTAGTGTTCTACGTCAACCGCAACTTAGTCTGAAAGAAAAGCTTTTTCTCTGAGAGCATCTGAGAGGTTTGCATGAAGCATTGATATCTGACATATGCAATTTTGAATAGGAGAGGAAAAAGAAAATGGCAAGAAGTTTTTAATTTTACTAGTTTCATTTTAATTTCCGTGCGCTTTTTCAAATCTTGTCAGCTCAAATGCCCATCAACATCTTTTAGTCATCTGTAAGTCAGTATTCATATAAAATGTGCTTCAAATCAAAAGAATTTCAAATCTGCACTCCAAGTTTCTATGCCTAGATTTATGATTTCCTACACATATTAGATGAAAGGAAGGCCTTTTTTACTGTGGCAGTGCTGGAACCCTGGAACAGGTTGCCCAGAGAAGTTGTGGGTGTCCCATCCCTGAAAGTATTCAAGGTCAGCTTGGACGGGGCTTGGAGCAGCAACAAAGGAGAAGCTTGATGGTAGAGAAACAAAGTTGGACTATAGAAGAAACTGGGATTGAAGTATAGGAGCAAGTTTTCTCTCAGCTCTTGGGGTAAATTCAAAGTTGTACAAAATGACATTTATCTGTGATTTTCACTACTGTAACAGAAAGGTTCATGAAAACTGTACAGAAGATAGCAAATTTTAAAAGAGATAAGAATTACAGCATAAAATCCATGGGACGGGTTACAACATGAGACACTCTCTAAGAGAAAATCTCTGTGTTTCAGCACTTCACCATGGTAAGATTTCATGAAGTGCCAAAGAAGGCGGCAAAATATCATTCGGGACATTATTTACTGGAGTTCAGCCTGGCCGTTAGTAGGAACTGGGTTTGACCACATCATGTAGATATACCACACACACTTTCCCTTCACTGAAAAATTACTGTTCACAACGAAGAAGCAATTGACGATCAAAATTGATTGAAAGCATCTTAAACATGTCAAGTATTTCATTGTAGATGATCTGTGATCCAAATGCTTCTTCCACCTTCGAGAGGGACAGAACAATTCTTCCATATCATGATGGTCTAAAATTGTATCAACCAATGTTTTCTGCTGAAAAGATATCATCTATTTTTTTCTATTTTTGGAAGAAAATATTCCTAGACATACAACAGGTGAGAACTAAGTAATTTTAAAGAAGCAAATGACATGAAAATATTCTGAAAATAGAATGAAATGAAAAGCTGTGTTTTAAATAGGAGCTAAATATTAAACAGAATTTCTGTACCAGGCATTTGAATTACTGCACCAGCTCTTTTGCCCATCAAGAGAGGCATTGAGCATTTCAGTCTTTTCCAAGGTGTTCATGATCTGCTATGCTGATCTCTGTGTGTGCCTAGGTGTGTGTGGAAGGGGGGGCATGTGAAGGGGACTGTGTATGTTTGCTTTACAATTGTTGTGGCAGATTCATGCCTCGGCTCCACATTTTGTTTTAGAAAGGTCACACAGAGTGGATATGAAGTTTACTATCAACAAGAGATCAATTCCCAAATCATCCATTTGACTCTACCTTATAAATCATGTGCTTTGTTGCATATTTTATCAAATCTACTTTCAAGCCAGATGGAGGAAGGAGGATGTGGGAATCCCTCCACCATCTTGCAACTTTTATGCAAGTAGGTTTTCAAGAAAATCATCATTTCTCGTTGAAATATGTCTGGAACAGGCATGATGGTAGTGTCAACCTGTTGGAGTTTTTGTTGCTGGAAGAAGTTGTACAAAAGGATTGGTTTTTACATTGACCGGTTACTGAATCAAGCGCAGGAATACATTGGAAATTCAACTGGGGCCTCCTTTTCCCAGCAGACCACTTCTAGAAGGAGCTTGTACAATGAAGCTGACGCTTCTGCTCTCTTTTTGTTTCTTTCCTATTTTTCTTGGCTTCTTTGCCACTCTCTAGACAATTTGTGAACTCTTTTCCCAACTAAAATGGTTTCAATAGTCTGATTGTGATCATACATTTTTACAAGGAATTTTTAAAATCTTTCCTCGAGTTAAGAAAGTCAAGGACTTAGGTCTTTTTCTTCCCTTATAATATTGCAATGAAATTGATAAATAAAGACCAACTCTTTCTTTTTGTTTTTAATCCAAGTAGATAATTCCCATCCATTCATCCATTTTGTGGACCAATAGTTGCCATGCTGATGGAAGTTGTCACTTCTTAACAATAGACATTCTGTGACTATGTTGACAGCACTTTGGCTGAAGATCCTAACTGGTCTTGGATACACATAGGGAGAAATTTGCTCAGCCAGTGTCAGTCTTAAGCATGCGTATCAGAAGATCTTTCTAGAGCTGGGAATTTTCCCATGAAAGGGATTCAGTTAGGGAAGAGACACTCGTCCCAGAGTTTTACATTCTTCTTGAACACTGCTTAAGGAACTTAGATGCCGTGTCCATTTGGATCTCTGTCTTCACAGAACTTTGTCATGCAAGTGCTTGAAATGCATCTTGAAGAGAATTCACTAGCACAGAATGAATGAGAGTGGAAGGGGTTGGTGGGGCTAACCAGGCCCAATCCCCCTGCCTAAACCAGGATACCTAGAGCCTCTTGCCCAGGAGTCTATCTGGGTGTACTTTTAATGTCTTCAAAGATCCAGGCTCCACAATCTTTCTGGGCAGTCTGTGCCGTGGTTCAGTCACCCTCACAGTAAAGAATCATTTGCTGATGGTCAATGGCAATCTCCTGTATTTCAGAGAGTGCCCACTGCCTCTTGTTTTTTCACTCAGCATCACTGAAAAGACACTGGTTCCCTCCCCTTTGCACTATTGCTTCCATATGTATGCGTGCTGCCATGTAGAGATATGTCAAAAACCTCCCTGAAGCCCAGGCAGATAATATTCCCTTCATCTACTAGTCTAGTTGATTCATCAGAGGAGTTTAAAGTGATGTTCAGCATGAAATTCCCCTGAAAAATCATGCTAACTACATTATTTTGTCGTCTTGCATGTGCCTGGCAAGGTTTTCCAGGAAGAGCTGCTTCATCAACTTCCTGGGGATAAAAAGGAGGCTGGCTGGTTTCTACTATTCCGAGTCTTCCTAATTGCCTTTTTTAGAGATGGGTGTCATTTGCTCTCATCCAGTCTTTAGCCTCTCTTGTCGTCTACATCTTAGCAAAAAGCTTTTCCACTACATGTTCATGTGATTGGAAACGTCAGGAAAGTGTAAGGTACTGTTTTCTATCAGTTGGCAAGCTGCGCACACAATGCCAGTGTTGTACAGCTTCCTTCTTCACCTTTCCGATGCTGCCGCTCTCTCCGGCTCCCGGAGCCGAAGAAGCGGCTTCTTCGCGCAAAGACGATTGTACCGGTCACAGTGCTCTCTTAGCGCGGCTTGTGCCAACAGAAGCCCGGGAGCGGCTCTTAGCGCCGGAGAGCATCGTACCTTCGTCTTTAGCGTCTTTAGTGGTCTACGTCCCAGCAGAAAGCTTTTCCACTCTGTCTGGCAAGGAAAACCTGCGGGAGCACAGAAAACATCTCCCATCGTGTTCTGGACGTTGCACGGAGGTCTGCCAAGTGTTTGGCATGAAGGAAAGAAAAGTTGTCCAAAATAACTTCCTATCGAATGTTCATGTGATTGGAAAAGTCAGAAAAGTGGTAAGGTACTGTTTTCTATCAGCTGGCAAGCTGCGCACACAATGCCAGTGTTGTACAGCTTCCTTCTTCACCTTTCCGATCCTGCCGCTCTCTCCGGCTCCTGGAGGCGAAGAAGCGGCTTCTTCGTGCAAAGACGATTGTACCGGTCACAGTGCTCTCTTAGCGCGGCTTGTGCCGAAAGACGCCCGGGAGCGGCTCTTAGCTCCGGAGAGCATCGTACCTTCGTCTTTAGCGTCTTTTGTGGTCTACATCCTAGCAGAAAGCTTTTCCACTCTGTCTGGCAAGGAAAACCTGCGGGAGCACAGAAAACATCTCCCATCGTGTTCTGGACGTTGCACGGATGTCTGCCAAGTGTTTGGCATAAAGAAAAGAAAAGCTTTCCAAAACAGTTCCAATCGAATATTCATGTGATTGGAATAGTGAGGAGAATGGTAAGGTACTGTTTTCTATCATTTGGCAAGTTGAGCACACAATGCCAGTGTTGTACAGCTTCCTTCTTCACCTTTCCGATGCTGCCGCTCTCTCCGGCTCCCGGAGCCGAAGAAGCGGCTTCTTCGCGCAAAGACGATTGTACCGGTCACAGTGCTCTCTTAGCGCGGCTTCTGCCGAAAGACGCCCCGGGCGCCTCTTAGCTCCGGGGGCTCCGTACCTTCCAATTCCATTTTTTCGGCTCCACAAACCAAATGGTATACTTGCAGCAGTAGGGCGGGACGTTGAATTGGACTTTTTCCTTTTAGAGAGAAGGTAATGAAAAAGTTTCACCGGAATCAGAGCAGGCTGTAAAACAAGAAAAGTGTCATGGAAATAAGCCAGCCTTATCCTCTTAGCCTTGCTTGTTGTGATTGGCCAAGAAAGAAATGTGTCAACTCGGTGTTCCTGGGTATCACATCAGTAACAGGTACTTCAGCTGCTGTACTTCTCTCCTGAAGTTAAGAACAGAATCCAAGGAATTGTGATTCCATGGTCTCAATTCACTCAATATGGTGCCGAAAAAGGAGTGGAAGGTGCACGGGTCAATTAACTTGAATGGCCTATGTAAATCAGCGGCCAGTGTTTTTCTGAAGGCTTCAACAGGTTAGTTGCCTATGTTCTTCTTGGAATTGTTTTAACCTTTGGTCATGTTTTTCTTGGGATTCTTTTACCCTTTTCCCATTAGTTCAGCCTTTGCTCTCAAGCCTTTGCTGACATTTCCAGTATCTCGGTAGCCTGGAAAAGTGTTGTCTTGATTGATCACATCATTATTCCCTTCCAAGGGTTGTTTTCCTCAAGTCTCAGTTTGGCTGGTTTTCTGCTAGTTGATTGTCAGAGGGCAGCAGGTGTTTTGTAAGAGCAAGTACACAATGCCATAGCTTGCTTTTCTTTGGATTTGGCCTGTCTAGAAAATGGAATGACTGAACATCTCTGAGAGGCTTTTCTCTCCCCATTAGGTTTCACTGGAAGGAGGGCAGATGCAAATCGTCTACCTAAAGTCTTGGCACAGAAGAAAGTAGTGGTTTGCTGCTGCATAGAGCTAGAAGCTTACAAAAGGAAGGCCTTGGGCTGAGGCCCATTACTTTGGCTAAGTAGAAAAGGACTGTGGCAAGGTGAAGCAGCTGACTTCGAGGTAGATCAACAAGTTCTAGAAGCGTCGTGTGTTCACAGCGTGGTGCATGGTGGTTGGTTGAATTGTGTTTGTTATGGCTTAAAGCTATGGAAATGAGAAAGGCCTGAGTGTTTCAAAAGCCTGGTTTTGGCAAGAAAGCAGCTCTCCTTTGCATCTGCCTGGGGACTCTGCATCACCACGGACCCTCACTCCCACTTTGCCAAGGAGATGATCAGTAGGAATGTTGCAGAGCTGCTGTGTGCATCTGAATGGAATGGCAGAGAACGAAGCGCTGGACGTTTCTGGCTTTAGAACAATGCTGCTGCATTGGTGCCAGTTTAGTTGGTTTTCCATCAGTGGCCTTTCTGTCTAGAAGTACACTGCCCAGAGTATTGGATGCCATTTCCTTCCTGTTGTTTTCATACCTTCCTTCAGTTGAAAGGATGATACAACCTTGACATTTTGAAGATCCCCGTTAGGAAGCACTATGCCAGAGGAGTCATCGCTCCCTTTTCTTCTGCCTCCTTTGTCATTTTCAGAGACTCATTTCAAATTTCTGCTCATGTCAAGAAGAATACTGAGACTGCTTAGCAGGGTTGACGCTCTCAGCTGCTTTCCTCTTTCCTACTGCTTCATACTGGATGTGACTTCAAGGCCTCGTTTTGTCATCTGCATTTTGCCGTCATCCAAAGCTAAATATTCCAGGCCTGTGAACACAAAAAGAACTCTTAGTCTTTTGCAAGAACTACCCCTAGGAGGATTTGTGTTCACTTTGATCTCTTCAGTGTTTCAGAAAAAAGGAGATTGTACTCTCTTCTTGTGTACTCTCTTCTTGTGCTCTCATTTCCCTCTCTCTGCCTTGCATGCCCCAGTTAATCTACTGGTGTGACTCATTTGGCATCATCTCACGGTGCAAATTCTGCATAGTTTCAAGTCCTTACAAATGCCAGTTGCCAAGGAGCCTATCTAAGGGGCATTCAAGGGGCAAAGAATTGTAGGGCTGGCAAGTTCAGGTGCTGAAACTGTAAGTCATGCCATATCAAAGTGACAGAGCAAATCAATTGATCTAGGACTTTCAGCTGGACACCTCTGAGAATAGCAGCTTGTCAGCAATGACACAGCCATCTTCCTAGCTGTATTCCAGAGAGAGGAAAGGGACACCTTCAATGGTTAATATGTTTGGCATGAGAAAACAGCAAGAAATGTACCGCAAAATACTCGAGTCAGATCAAGTGCGTTTCTCTAGTGAGAATTTTGCACTTGTTCTTTCTTGTCTGTGCCTTTACTTTTCACAGAAGACAGGGGAGCATTTCATTAGTACTGTTCTTTTGTTTTCTTTTGTTGGCCTCCCTCTTTCCACCTGCAATTAACAAATTTGCCTTTCTTTACTGGCTTCTCTTTCTTTACTTCTACAAGTTGACATGAGGTCATCCAACCTTATCATCAATGTTCTCAGACAGTGGAGAGAAGTAGAAGGTACAGCTAAATGGATAAAAGAAACCCACAAAAATAGACAGGTTTTGACAGTCTTCTGTGAGAACATTAGGACACAAGATGTCTTTGAACTGAGTAATGCTCTATTGATTTAACTTTTAGTCCACTGGTTACTATTATTACACGTCTTTGGCCTTTAGTACAGAGCCTTGGAACTAATCCAGGCCAATACTTGGCTAATTTTGTTTTATTTCTAGTGAGGACTTTGTTTCTTAAGGAATAGTCCAGAGAAAGAGCGTCCACGGTACAGTTACAGGTCATAAATTCTGGTACAGTTGGTGCTGGTAATAGGTCTAGGAAAGAAAGGTTTGACATCTTTTTTGGCTTTCAAATGGAACCATGATTTGAAAAACCTAAGAGTTGCGGCTCCCCCCCCACCCCACACCCCAAGTACTTCTCTTTGCAATATTACTCAGGGATTACACATCAAAGCCCACCCTGTAAAATACGTTGCAGATACTTTGCAAGAAGTGCAGCTTAGCAGCTAGAGATGATAACGTGGCTTAAATAACATGGTCTAAATATGTCTGTCTACGCAGACATACTCAACAAAGGTTATGATGGCTTAGCTCCTGTGCTCAAGTGAAGGTGCATTTTAGAACTTCCCAAGAAGGTGAATTCAACCTCCTTCATTGCTCTCTGCTGGAGTCCCAAGAGAATTTCAGTCTGCTTTTTGTCATTGACAGCTGTCACTGCTTAGCTCTTGAACATGAGACTCCCTCATGACTGATGAAAGTTGTCTAGTTAAGAGTGGGTGAAAGACATGGTCTTGCTCTAGAAGGAGATGAGAAGGTTTCTGCAGTCTTTGTCATCTCTACTGCTTGTGATTTCTAGACAAAACCAGTGGGAAGTTTTCTGAAGGCAGTCCAGAAGCTGGCAATATGGACAGCTTACAGCCCAACACTTGCTGCAGTGCAACCATGGTGACACCAGAAAGGACTTCAAAAAATTAAAAGGGCAAACAAAGCAGTTGGAAGGAAAAGAACATGAACCATTATTCCATTTTTCTCATCTATCTTTCTTTAAATCATCATTTTCGTGCAGTTTCGCGGCTTGCGTTGGTATCCCACCAAAGGAATCTGAGACAGAGTAAGCTTTTGAATGGAGTAGAAGTGAGAAACGCAGGCCAAGTTGCCTTTTTTGCCATCAAATACCAGTTAGGCTTGAACTACCCTTTGCTTAAGGTGCTTAGCTTACACTAAGAATTGATGAGCACATTTTGATGTGAGCAAATTTTACTGTCACGATGACTGAGTAAATTTTGCTGTCACTCAGAATTTTACTGTCGTCTGAATAGCAATGTTTGTGTCAAAATAGTATTTTGTCTCCTGTATCTGCAGCAGGTAAGCCTTTTGCTGTCAGCAGTGTCACTTAACCTTTCATGTCATATCCCTCTTCACATCCATCTTCTGCTTAAGGCTTATTAATCTACTTTAGAATTGGCAGGTGGAATAAGACTACTTTTCCTTTTTGAAAGCTCATGTCATTTGACCTACTTACAGCAAATAATTCATTAATTGCAAGTCCCCAGCTAGCATCTTTTTGGCATATTCTAACCTTCTAAAGAAGTAACAAAAGCACTCTCCAATACTTGACTTTCATATCACAGTGGGAACGCTGGTCCTGTTTTCAAGAAACAATCATGGGTATGGTAAAACAAAAGGAGGGGTTAGAGTTTTCTCTGTTAACCTATAGTGAGCTTGGATTTTGCAATATGCATGAAGTTAATTAACACTGTTATATAAAGTGGCTGATTTAATCAATAAATTGGAGTCAATGCTGATAAACGACAAGGTGGGTTGGCTTCCCTTGGCTTTCAACACAGTGCCAATTCGGGCTGGTTTGATAGGACTAAGTGTCTGCTGCAATCTGCCATCCAGAAGCGGGGCAGGTGAGTTTTCTTTGCCAGGGAAAAGGGCCGAGGTTTGTGTTTGGGGGCCTGTGACTGAGAGTGCCGGCTGGCTCCTGAAATTCTTTGATATGCAGGATGATTCCCAGACGCAAGGTGGAAACGCTGCCAAGTCGGGCTGGATTGAAATTACCCAGGGACTCCTGCAATCTGCCATCGAGAAGCGGGGCAGGTGAGTGTTGTTTGCCAGGGAAAAGGGCCGTGGATTGTGTTTGGGGGCCTGTGGCTGGGAGAGGCCGGCTGGCTCCTGAAAATCCACGATACGCAGGATGTTTCTCAGACCCAAGGTAGCAACATTGCCAAGTCGGGCTGGTTTGATATTACCAAGTGGCTCCTGCAATCTGCCATGCAGAAGCGGGGCAGGTGAGTTTTTTTGGCCAGGTAAGAGGGCTGAGGTCTGTGTTTAAGGGCCTGTGGCTGGGAGTGGCCGGCTGGCTCCTGAAAATCCACGATACGCAGGACGGTTCCCAGACCCAAGGTGGCACCAGTGCCAAGTCGGGCTGGTTTGATAGTACCAAGTGGCTCCTGCAATCTGCCATGATCACATGAAGAAATACTTTCTGGCGTCCGTACTGGGCCATATGCTCTTTCTTCTCTCAACTTCTCCATCACCTCTCATCTGTTTCACATGCGCTATCTTCAAGGTCCACAGGCTACTTTTCACAGCATCTTCAGGCCTGATGCAGTAAGAATGATGAATAGAACAGAGTTGGGTCTATTTTCCAGTTTGGATAAAATGCTTTCTGCACACAAATCCAAGGAGAAGGTGCTGCCCCGATGCCCAGAAAAACTTTCACTCCTGCTAGTGTTCTACGTCAACCGCAACTTAGTCTGAAAGAAAAGCTTTTTCTCTGAGAGCATCTGAGAGGTTTGCATGAAGCATTGATATCTGACATATGCAATTTTGAATAGGAGAGGAAAAAGAAAATGGCAAGAAGTTTTTAATTTTACTAGTTTCATTTTAATTTCCGTGCGCTTTTTCAAATCTTGTCAGCTCAAATGCCCATCAACATCTTTTAGTCATCTGTAAGTCAGTATTCATATAAAATGTGCTTCAAATCAAAAGAATTTCAAATCTGCACTCCAAGTTTCTATGCCTAGATTTATGATTTCCTACACATATTAGATGAAAGGAAGGCCTTTTTTACTGTGGCAGTGCTGGAACACTGGAACAGGTTGCCCAGAGAAGTTGTGGGTGTCCCATCCCTGAAAGTATTCAAGGTCAGCTTGGACGGGGCTTGGAGCAGCAACAAAGGAGAAGCTTGATGGTAGAGAAACAAAGTTGGACTATAGAAGAAACTGGGATTGAAGTATAGGAGCAAGTTTTCTCTCAGCTCTTGGGGTAAATTCAAAGTTGTACAAAATGACATTTATCTGTGATTTTCACTACTGTAACAGAAAGGTTCATGAAAACTGTACAGAAGATAGCAAATTTTAAAAGAGATAAGAATTACAGCATAAAATCCATGGGACGGGTTACAACATGAGACACTCTCTAAGAGAAAATCTCTGTGTTTCAGCACTTCACCATGGTAAGATTTCATGAAGTGCCAAAGAAGGCGGCAAAATATCATTCGGGACATTATTTACTGGAGTTCAGCCTGGCCGTTAGTAGGAACTGGGTTTGACCACATCATGTAGATATACCACACACACTTTCCCTTCACTGAAAAATTACTGTTCACAACGAAGAAGCAATTGACGATCAAAATTGATTGAAAGCATCTTAAACATGTCAAGTATTTCATTGTAGATGATCTGTGATCCAAATGCTTCTTCCACCTTCGAGAGGGACAGAACAATTCTTCCATATCATGATGGTCTAAAATTGTATCAACCAATGTTTTCTGCTGAAAAGATATCATCTATTTTTTTCTATTTTTGGAAGAAAATATTCCTAGACATACAACAGGTGAGAACTAAGTAATTTTAAAGAAGCAAATGACATGAAAATATTCTGAAAATAGAATGAAATGAAAAGCTGTGTTTTAAATAGGAGCTAAATATTAAACAGAATTTCTGTACCAGGCATTTGAATTACTGCACCAGCTCTTTTGCCCATCAAGAGAGGCATTGAGCATTTCAGTCTTTTCCAAGGTGTTCATGATCTGCTATGCTGATCTCTGTGTGTGCCTAGGTGTGTGTGGAAGGGGGGGCATGTGAAGGGGACTGTGTATGTTTGCTTTACAATTGTTGTGGCAGATTCATGCCTCGGCTCCACATTTTGTTTTAGAAAGGTCACACAGAGTGGATATGAAGTTTACTATCAACAAGAGATCAATTCCCAAATCATCCATTTGACTCTACCTTATAAATCATGTGCTTTGTTGCATATTTTATCAAATCTACTTTCAAGCCAGATGGAGGAAGGAGGATGTGGGAATCCCTCCACCATCTTGCAACTTTTATGCAAGTAGGTTTTCAAGAAAATCATCATTTCTCGTTGAAATATGTCTGGAACAGGCATGATGGTAGTGTCAACCTGTTGGAGTTTTTGTTGCTGGAAGAAGTTGTACAAAAGGATTGGTTTTTACATTGACCGGTTACTGAATCAAGCGCAGGAATACATTGGAAATTCAACTGGGGCCTCCTTTTCCCAGCAGACCACTTCTAGAAGGAGCTTGTACAATGAAGCTGACGCTTCTGCTCTCTTTTTGTTTCTTTCCTATTTTTCTTGGCTTCTTTGCCACTCTCTAGACAATTTGTGAACTCTTTTCCCAACTAAAATGGTTTCAATAGTCTGATTGTGATCATACATTTTTACAAGGAATTTTTAAAATCTTTCCTCGAGTTAAGAAAGTCAAGGACTTAGGTCTTTTTCTTCCCTTATAATATTGCAATGAAATTGATAAATAAAGACCAACTCTTTCTTTTTGTTTTTAATCCAAGTAGATAATTCCCATCCATTCATCCATTTTGTGGACCAATAGTTGCCATGCTGATGGAAGTTGTCACTTCTTAACAATAGACATTCTGTGACTATGTTGACAGCACTTTGGCTGAAGATCCTAACTGGTCTTGGATACACATAGGGAGAAATTTGCTCAGCCAGTGTCAGTCTTAAGCATGCGTATCAGAAGATCTTTCTAGAGCTGGGAATTTTCCCATGAAAGGGATTCAGTTAGGGAAGAGACACTCGTCCCAGAGTTTTACATTCTTCTTGAACACTGCTTAAGGAACTTAGATGCCGTGTCCATTTGGATCTCTGTCTTCACAGAACTTTGTCATGCAAGTGCTTGAAATGCATCTTGAAGAGAATTCACTAGCACAGAATGAATGAGAGTGGAAGGGGTTGGTGGGGCTAACCAGGCCCAATCCCCCTGCCTAAACCAGGATACCTAGAGCCTCTTGCCCAGGAGTCTATCTGGGTGTACTTTTAATGTCTTCAAAGATCCAGGCTCCACAATCTTTCTGGGCAGTCTGTGCCGTGGTTCAGTCACCCTCACAGTAAAGAATCATTTGCTGATGGTCAATGGCAATCTCCTGTATTTCAGAGAGTGCCCACTGCCTCTTGTTTTTTCACTCAGCATCACTGAAAAGACACTGGTTCCCTCCCCTTTGCACTATTGCTTCCATATGTATGCGTGCTGCCATGTAGAGATATGTCAAAAACCTCCCTGAAGCCCAGGCAGATAATATTCCCTTCATCTACTAGTCTAGTTGATTCATCAGAGGAGTTTAAAGTGATGTTCAGCATGAAATTCCCCTGAAAAATCATGCTAACTACATTATTTTGTCGTCTTGCATGTGCCTGGCAAGGTTTTCCAGGAAGAGCTGCTTCATCAACTTCCTGGGGATAAAAAGGAGGCTGGCTGGTTTCTACTATTCCGAGTCTTCCTAATTGCCTTTTTTAGAGATGGGTGTCATTTGCTCTCATCCAGTCTTTAGCCTCTCTTGTCGTCTACATCTTAGCAAAAAGCTTTTCCACTACATGTTCATGTGATTGGAAACGTCAGGAAAGTGTAAGGTACTGTTTTCTATCAGTTGGCAAGCTGCGCACACAATGCCAGTGTTGTACAGCTTCCTTCTTCACCTTTCCGATGCTGCCGCTCTCTCCGGCTCCCGGAGCCGAAGAAGCGGCTTCTTCGCGCAAAGACGATTGTACCGGTCACAGTGCTCTCTTAGCGCGGCTTGTGCCAACAGAAGCCCGGGAGCGGCTCTTAGCGCCGGAGAGCATCGTACCTTCGTCTTTAGCGTCTTTAGTGGTCTACGTCCCAGCAGAAAGCTTTTCCACTCTGTCTGGCAAGGAAAACCTGCGGGAGCACAGAAAACATCTCCCATCGTGTTCTGGACGTTGCACGGAGGTCTGCCAAGTGTTTGGCATGAAGGAAAGAAAAGTTGTCCAAAATAACTTCCTATCGAATGTTCATGTGATTGGAAAAGTCAGAAAAGTGGTAAGGTACTGTTTTCTATCAGCTGGCAAGCTGCGCACACAATGCCAGTGTTGTACAGCTTCCTTCTTCACCTTTCCGATCCTGCCGCTCTCTCCGGCTCCTGGAGGCGAAGAAGCGGCTTCTTCGTGCAAAGACGATTGTACCGGTCACAGTGCTCTCTTAGCGCGGCTTGTGCCGAAAGACGCCCGGGAGCGGCTCTTAGCTCCGGAGAGCATCGTACCTTCGTCTTTAGCGTCTTTTGTGGTCTACATCCTAGCAGAAAGCTTTTCCACTCTGTCTGGCAAGGAAAACCTGCGGGAGCACAGAAAACATCTCCCATCGTGTTCTGGACGTTGCACGGATGTCTGCCAAGTGTTTGGCATAAAGAAAAGAAAAGCTTTCCAAAACAGTTCCAATCGAATATTCATGTGATTGGAATAGTGAGGAGAATGGTAAGGTACTGTTTTCTATCATTTGGCAAGTTGAGCACACAATGCCAGTGTTGTACAGCTTCCTTCTTCACCTTTCCGATGCTGCCGCTCTCTCCGGCTCCCGGAGCCGAAGAAGCGGCTTCTTCGCGCAAAGACGATTGTACCGGTCACAGTGCTCTCTTAGCGCGGCTTCTGCCGAAAGACGCCCCGGGCGCCTCTTAGCTCCGGGGGCTCCGTACCTTCCAATTCCATTTTTTCGGCTCCACAAACCAAATGGTATACTTGCAGCAGTAGGGCGGGACGTTGAATTGGACTTTTTCCTTTTAGAGAGAAGGTAATGAAAAAGTTTCACCGGAATCAGAGCAGGCTGTAAAACAAGAAAAGTGTCATGGAAATAAGCCAGCCTTATCCTCTTAGCCTTGCTTGTTGTGATTGGCCAAGAAAGAAATGTGTCAACTCGGTGTTCCTGGGTATCACATCAGTAACAGGTACTTCAGCTGCTGTACTTCTCTCCTGAAGTTAAGAACAGAATCCAAGGAATTGTGATTCCATGGTCTCAATTCACTCAATATGGTGCCGAAAAAGGAGTGGAAGGTGCACGGGTCAATTAACTTGAATGGCCTATGTAAATCAGCGGCCAGTGTTTTTCTGAAGGCTTCAACAGGTTAGTTGCCTATGTTCTTCTTGGAATTGTTTTAACCTTTGGTCATGTTTTTCTTGGGATTCTTTTACCCTTTTCCCATTAGTTCAGCCTTTGCTCTCAAGCCTTTGCTGACATTTCCAGTATCTCGGTAGCCTGGAAAAGTGTTGTCTTGATTGATCACATCATTATTCCCTTCCAAGGGTTGTTTTCCTCAAGTCTCAGTTTGGCTGGTTTTCTGCTAGTTGATTGTCAGAGGGCAGCAGGTGTTTTGTAAGAGCAAGTACACAATGCCATAGCTTGCTTTTCTTTGGATTTGGCCTGTCTAGAAAATGGAATGACTGAACATCTCTGAGAGGCTTTTCTCTCCCCATTAGGTTTCACTGGAAGGAGGGCAGATGCAAATCGTCTACCTAAAGTCTTGGCACAGAAGAAAGTAGTGGTTTGCTGCTGCATAGAGCTAGAAGCTTACAAAAGGAAGGCCTTGGGCTGAGGCCCATTACTTTGGCTAAGTAGAAAAGGACTGTGGCAAGGTGAGGCAGCTGACTTCGAGGTAGATCAACAAGTTCTAGAAGCGTCGTGTGTTCACAGCGTGGTGCATGGTGGTTGGTTGAATTGTGTTTGTTATGGCTTAAAGCTATGGAAATGAGAAAGGCCTGAGTGTTTCAAAAGCCTGGTTTTGGCAAGAAAGCAGCTCTCCTTTGCATCTGCCTGGGGACTCTGCATCACCACGGACCCTCACTCCCACTTTGCCAAGGAGATGATCAGTAGGAATGTTGCAGAGCTGCTGTGTGCATCTGAATGGAATGGCAGAGAACGAAGCGCTGGACGTTTCTGGCTTTAGAACAATGCTGCTGCATTGGTGCCAGTTTAGTTGGTTTTCCATCAGTGGCCTTTCTGTCTAGAAGTACACTGCCCAGAGTATTGGATGCCATTTCCTTCCTGTTGTTTTCATACCTTCCTTCAGTTGAAAGGATGATACAACCTTGACATTTTGAAGATCCCCGTTAGGAAGCACTATGCCAGAGGAGTCATCGCTCCCTTTTCTTCTGCCTCCTTTGTCATTTTCAGAGACTCATTTCAAATTTCTGCTCATGTCAAGAAGAATACTGAGACTGCTTAGCAGGGTTGACGCTCTCAGCTGCTTTCCTCTTTCCTACTGCTTCATACTGGATGTGACTTCAAGGCCTCGTTTTGTCATCTGCATTTTGCCGTCATCCAAAGCTAAATATTCCAGGCCTGTGAACACAAAAAGAACTCTTAGTCTTTTGCAAGAACTACCCCTAGGAGGATTTGTGTTCACTTTGATCTCTTCAGTGTTTCAGAAAAAAGGAGATTGTACTCTCTTCTTGTGTACTCTCTTCTTGTGCTCTCATTTCCCTCTCTCTGCCTTGCATGCCCCAGTTAATCTACTGGTGTGACTCATTTGGCATCATCTCACGGTGCAAATTCTGCATAGTTTCAAGTCCTTACAAATGCCAGTTGCCAAGGAGCCTATCTAAGGGGCATTCAAGGGGCAAAGAATTGTAGGGCTGGCAAGTTCAGGTGCTGAAACTGTAAGTCATGCCATATCAAAGTGACAGAGCAAATCAATTGATCTAGGACTTTCAGCTGGACACCTCTGAGAATAGCAGCTTGTCAGCAATGACACAGCCATCTTCCTAGCTGTATTCCAGAGAGAGGAAAGGGACACCTTCAATGGTTAATATGTTTGGCATGAGAAAACAGCAAGAAATGTACCGCAAAATACTCGAGTCAGATCAAGTGCGTTTCTCTAGTGAGAATTTTGCACTTGTTCTTTCTTGTCTGTGCCTTTACTTTTCACAGAAGACAGGGGAGCATTTCATTAGTACTGTTCTTTTGTTTTCTTTTGTTGGCCTCCCTCTTTCCACCTGCAATTAACAAATTTGCCTTTCTTTACTGGCTTCTCTTTCTTTACTTCTACAAGTTGACATGAGGTCATCCAACCTTATCATCAATGTTCTCAGACAGTGGAGAGAAGTAGAAGGTACAGCTAAATGGATAAAAGAAACCCACAAAAATAGACAGGTTTTGACAGTCTTCTGTGAGAACATTAGGACACAAGATGTCTTTGAACTGAGTAATGCTCTATTGATTTAACTTTTAGTCCACTGGTTACTATTATTACACGTCTTTGGCCTTTAGTACAGAGCCTTGGAACTAATCCAGGCCAATACTTGGCTAATTTTGTTTTATTTCTAGTGAGGACTTTGTTTCTTAAGGAATAGTCCAGAGAAAGAGCGTCCACGGTACAGTTACAGGTCATAAATTCTGGTACAGTTGGTGCTGGTAATAGGTCTAGGAAAGAAAGGTTTGACATCTTTTTTGGCTTTCAAATGGAACCATGATTTGAAAAACCTAAGAGTTGCGGCTCCCCCCCCACCCCACACCCCAAGTACTTCTCTTTGCAATATTACTCAGGGATTACACATCAAAGCCCACCCTGTAAAATACGTTGCAGATACTTTGCAAGAAGTGCAGCTTAGCAGCTAGAGATGATAACGTGGCTTAAATAACATGGTCTAAATATGTCTGTCTACGCAGACATACTCAACAAAGGTTACGATGGCTTAGCTCCTGTGCTCAAGTGAAGGTGCATTTTAGAACTTCCCAAGAAGGTGAATTCAACCTCCTTCATTGCTCTCTGCTGGAGTCCCAAGAGAATTTCAGTCTGCTTTTTGTCATTGACAGCTGTCACTGCTTAGCTCTTGAACATGAGACTCCCTCATGACTGATGAAAGTTGTCTAGTTAAGAGTGGGTGAAAGACATGGTCTTGCTCTAGAAGGAGATGAGAAGGTTTCTGCAGTCTTTGTCATCTCTACTGCTTGTGATTTCTAGACAAAACCAGTGGGAAGTTTTCTGAAGGCAGTCCAGAAGCTGGCAATATGGACAGCTTACAGCCCAACACTTGCTGCAGTGCAACCATGGTGACACCAGAAAGGACTTCAAAAAATTAAAAGGGCAAACAAAGCAGTTGGAAGGAAAAGAACATGAACCATTATTCCATTTTTCTCATCTATCTTTCTTTAAATCATCATTTTCGTGCAGTTTCGCGGCTTGCGTTGGTATCCCACCAAAGGAATCTGAGACAGAGTAAGCTTTTGAATGGAGTAGAAGTGAGAAACGCAGGCCAAGTTGCCTTTTTTGCCATCAAATACCAGTTAGGCTTGAACTACCCTTTGCTTAAGGTGCTTAGCTTACACTAAGAATTGATGAGCACATTTTGATGTGAGCAAATTTTACTGTCACGATGACTGAGTAAATTTTGCTGTCACTCAGAATTTTACTGTCGTCTGAATAGCAATGTTTGTGTCAAAATAGTATTTTGTCTCCTGTATCTGCAGCAGGTAAGCCTTTTGCTGTCAGCAGTGTCACTTAACCTTTCATGTCATATCCCTCTTCACATCCATCTTCTGCTTAAGGCTTATTAATCTACTTTAGAATTGGCAGGTGGAATAAGACTACTTTTCCTTTTTGAAAGCTCATGTCATTTGACCTACTTACAGCAAATAATTCATTAATTGCAAGTCCCCAGCTAGCATCTTTTTGGCATATTCTAACCTTCTAAAGAAGTAACAAAAGCACTCTCCAATACTTGACTTTCATATCACAGTGGGAACGCTGGTCCTGTTTTCAAGAAACAATCATGGGTATGGTAAAACAAAAGGAGGGGTTAGAGTTTTCTCTGTTAACCTATAGTGAGCTTGGATTTTGCAATATGCATGAAGTTAATTAACACTGTTATATAAAGTGGCTGATTTAATCAATAAATTGGAGTCAATGCTGATAAACGACAAGGTGGGTTGGCTTCCCTTGGCTTTCAACACAGTGCCAATTCGGGCTGGTTTGATAGGACTAAGTGGCTGCTGCAATCTGCCATCCAGAAGCGGGGCAGGTGAGTTTTCTTTGCCAGGGAAAAGGGCCGAGGTTTGTGTTTGGGGGCCTGTGACTGAGAGTGCCGGCTGGCTCCTGAAATTCTTTGATATGCAGGATGATTCCCAGACGCAAGGTGGAAACGCTGCCAAGTCGGGCTGGATTGAAATTACCCAGGGACTCCTGCAATCTGCCATCGAGAAGCGGGGCAGGTGAGTGTTGTTTGCCAGGGAAAAGGGCCGTGGATTGTGTTTGGGGGCCTGTGGCTGGGAGAGGCCGGCTGGCTCCTGAAAATCCACGATACGCAGGATGTTTCTCAGACCCAAGGTAGCAACATTGCCAAGTCGGGCTGGTTTGATATTACCAAGTGGCTCCTGCAATCTGCCATGCAGAAGCGGGGCAGGTGAGTTTTTTTGGCCAGGTAAGAGGGCTGAGGTCTGTGTTTAAGGGCCTGTGGCTGGGAGTGGCCGGCTGGCTCCTGAAAATCCACGATACGCAGGACGGTTCCCAGACCCAAGGTGGCACCAGTGCCAAGTCGGGCTGGTTTGATAGTACCAAGTGGCTCCTGCAATCTGCCATGATCACATGAAGAAATACTTTCTGGCGTCCGTACTGGGCCATATGCTCTTTCTTCTCTCAACTTCTCCATCACCTCTCATCTGTTTCACATGCGCTATCTTCAAGGTCCACAGGCTACTTTTCACAGCATCTTCAGGCCTGATGCAGTAAGAATGATGAATAGAACAGAGTTGGGTCTATTTTCCAGTTTGGATAAAATGCTTTCTGCACACAAATCCAAGGAGAAGGTGCTGCCCCGATGCCCAGAAAAACTTTCACTCCTGCTAGTGTTCTACGTCAACCGCAACTTAGTCTGAAAGAAAAGCTTTTTCTCTGAGAGCATCTGAGAGGTTTGCATGAAGCATTGATATCTGACATATGCAATTTTGAATAGGAGAGGAAAAAGAAAATGGCAAGAAGTTTTTAATTTTACTAGTTTCATTTTAATTTCCGTGCGCTTTTTCAAATCTTGTCAGCTCAAATGCCCATCAACATCTTTTAGTCATCTGTAAGTCAGTATTCATATAAAATGTGCTTCAAATCAAAAGAATTTCAAATCTGCACTCCAAGTTTCTATGCCTAGATTTATGATTTCCTACACATATTAGATGAAAGGAAGGCCTTTTTTACTGTGGCAGTGCTGGAACACTGGAACAGGTTGCCCAGAGAAGTTGTGGGTGTCCCATCCCTGAAAGTATTCAAGGTCAGCTTGGACGGGGCTTGGAGCAGCAACAAAGGAGAAGCTTGATGGTAGAGAAACAAAGTTGGACTATAGAAGAAACTGGGATTGAAGTATAGGAGCAAGTTTTCTCTCAGCTCTTGGGGTAAATTCAAAGTTGTACAAAATGACATTTATCTGTGATTTTCACTACTGTAACAGAAAGGTTCATGAAAACTGTACAGAAGATAGCAAATTTTAAAAGAGATAAGAATTACAGCATAAAATCCATGGGACGGGTTACAACATGAGACACTCTCTAAGAGAAAATCTCTGTGTTTCAGCACTTCACCATGGTAAGATTTCATGAAGTGCCAAAGAAGGCGGCAAAATATCATTCGGGACATTATTTACTGGAGTTCAGCCTGGCCGTTAGTAGGAACTGGGTTTGACCACATCATGTAGATATACCACACACACTTTCCCTTCACTGAAAAATTACTGTTCACAACGAAGAAGCAATTGACGATCAAAATTGATTGAAAGCATCTTAAACATGTCAAGTATTTCATTGTAGATGATCTGTGATCCAAATGCTTCTTCCACCTTCGAGAGGGACAGAACAATTCTTCCATATCATGATGGTCTAAAATTGTATCAACCAATGTTTTCTGCTGAAAAGATATCATCTATTTTTTTCTATTTTTGGAAGAAAATATTCCTAGACATACAACAGGTGAGAACTAAGTAATTTTAAAGAAGCAAATGACATGAAAATATTCTGAAAATAGAATGAAATGAAAAGCTGTGTTTTAAATAGGAGCTAAATATTAAACAGAATTTCTGTACCAGGCATTTGAATTACTGCACCAGCTCTTTTGCCCATCAAGAGAGGCATTGAGCATTTCAGTCTTTTCCAAGGTGTTCATGATCTGCTATGCTGATCTCTGTGTGTGCCTAGGTGTGTGTGGAAGGGGGGGCATGTGAAGGGGACTGTGTATGTTTGCTTTACAATTGTTGTGGCAGATTCATGCCTCGGCTCCACATTTTGTTTTAGAAAGGTCACACAGAGTGGATATGAAGTTTACTATCAACAAGAGATCAATTCCCAAATCATCCATTTGACTCTACCTTATAAATCATGTGCTTTGTTGCATATTTTATCAAATCTACTTTCAAGCCAGATGGAGGAAGGAGGATGTGGGAATCCCTCCACCATCTTGCAACTTTTATGCAAGTAGGTTTTCAAGAAAATCATCATTTCTCGTTGAAATATGTCTGGAACAGGCATGATGGTAGTGTCAACCTGTTGGAGTTTTTGTTGCTGGAAGAAGTTGTACAAAAGGATTGGTTTTTACATTGACCGGTTACTGAATCAAGCGCAGGAATACATTGGAAATTCAACTGGGGCCTCCTTTTCCCAGCAGACCACTTCTAGAAGGAGCTTGTACAATGAAGCTGACGCTTCTGCTCTCTTTTTGTTTCTTTCCTATTTTTCTTGGCTTCTTTGCCACTCTCTAGACAATTTGTGAACTCTTTTCCCAACTAAAATGGTTTCAATAGTCTGATTGTGATCATACATTTTTACAAGGAATTTTTAAAATCTTTCCTCGAGTTAAGAAAGTCAAGGACTTAGGTCTTTTTCTTCCCTTATAATATTGCAATGAAATTGATAAATAAAGACCAACTCTTTCTTTTTGTTTTTAATCCAAGTAGATAATTCCCATCCATTCATCCATTTTGTGGACCAATAGTTGCCATGCTGATGGAAGTTGTCACTTCTTAACAATAGACATTCTGTGACTATGTTGACAGCACTTTGGCTGAAGATCCTAACTGGTCTTGGATACACATAGGGAGAAATTTGCTCAGCCAGTGTCAGTCTTAAGCATGCGTATCAGAAGATCTTTCTAGAGCTGGGAATTTTCCCATGAAAGGGATTCAGTTAGGGAAGAGACACTCGTCCCAGAGTTTTACATTCTTCTTGAACACTGCTTAAGGAACTTAGATGCCGTGTCCATTTGGATCTCTGTCTTCACAGAACTTTGTCATGCAAGTGCTTGAAATGCATCTTGAAGAGAATTCACTAGCACAGAATGAATGAGAGTGGAAGGGGTTGGTGGGGCTAACCAGGCCCAATCCCCCTGCCTAAACCAGGATACCTAGAGCCTCTTGCCCAGGAGTCTATCTGGGTGTACTTTTAATGTCTTCAAAGATCCAGGCTCCACAATCTTTCTGGGCAGTCTGTGCCGTGGTTCAGTCACCCTCACAGTAAAGAATCATTTGCTGATGGTCAATGGCAATCTCCTGTATTTCAGAGAGTGCCCACTGCCTCTTGTTTTTTCACTCAGCATCACTGAAAAGACACTGGTTCCCTCCCCTTTGCACTATTGCTTCCATATGTATGCGTGCTGCCATGTAGAGATATGTCAAAAACCTCCCTGAAGCCCAGGCAGATAATATTCCCTTCATCTACTAGTCTAGTTGATTCATCAGAGGAGTTTAAAGTGATGTTCAGCATGAAATTCCCCTGAAAAATCATGCTAACTACATTATTTTGTCGTCTTGCATGTGCCTGGCAAGGTTTTCCAGGAAGAGCTGCTTCATCAACTTCCTGGGGATAAAAAGGAGGCTGGCTGGTTTCTACTATTCCGAGT